>OFHS01001069.1:1642-18436 GCA_900245855.1 Calvadosia cruxmelitensis
CCTCAGCCCCAGTTGTGTAGGTAAAGAGCTTTAGGGCTTAACTGTTGTATAACAACCCTAACTACAGTGGATGATGGAAAGGATACACATAACAGCAACTGTGACTCTGAACATTGATATTCCGAACAGGAAACTTGTAATTTCAATCACGGTGAGAGCCAAGGCCAGCGAAAGACCAATAGTAAAACTGAAATTAAACACAATAAAACACAGTAACTACTAAACAGTTCATTTATGTTAACGGTTATTCATCCAAGGAAGTATTCAGCGCATGTGTAATCAAAGATAGCAGCTGATCTTCTGAACAGTTTCTTCCATGTTGTGTTGTGTTGTAGGCCTAGTACTGTTCTGTCTAACAATGTTGACAGATAAGAAAGTTCTAGCTATGCATCGCAATTTTGTTACCTTCAAGCACTTTGACTTCTAATGGGAATAATTTTAGTACAGTGAAACCTGTCTATAACGGTCACTTCCGGGACCCGAGAAAAATGGCCCTTATAGCCAGGTGGCCTTTCTGTCCAGATTGATTTCTATAGAAAGTGTCACTTTGGGGTTATGAAAAGTTGCCTTTATACACAGGTGGTTGCTCTATAGAGGTGGCTGCTAATACAGCTTTGACTGTATTGATTATTGAATAATTTCAATAAGACATTTTAGAGCCTAACACTTAACACTAGAACTAAGTTTCCTGAGATTTTTCATTTCAATAAACAAATATCTTCTCGGATGTTCTGAGAATTGCAGATGAAAGCCAAAGTCAGATACTTTGAAAATATAATTATTGCAGCTGTATTCTTCACCTAATTATATGCCATTAGAGTTTTTAGCTAGCCTAAATCTAAATGTTAACCCAACACATAAAGTGATAGCTTTATTATGTTGGGCCTATATCTTCCCAAGAAAGGTAATAAGTTCTTGCGGAAGCCATAGTGCTAACCTAGACACAGAACTCTAGTCCTTGTTGCCCATCTTGCATTCTATCATTCTACGCTGCACAATAAATCCATAACAGATTGCCATATCCATGCACTTAGCCGCTTTTAACAAACTAGTTTAGAGCATCTTCAACTATTTGAAGAATTTGTAAGAGTCTTATCTACGTGTAAAGCGACCAATAGCAAGAAATGACACTGCTCACATATGCGGCTCCCCGATCTGACTGCACAACATTATACGCGAGGGAACGCGCACAACCTCATATACAGGATTGCGACACTTATTACAACACTTTACACACGCACCATCCGCACATTCTCAAAGTCAAAATGTATCTTATGTTCTCTTTGCAACAAGCATAGAATGCAGTCTCGTTTCAGCAACGGCTGCGCAAACTACACAACTGATCCACGCATCTGCGCAAGACTCTGATTTTGACTAATTTTAGTGCATCTTCAAGTATTTCAAGAAGAATTTGTACAAGTCCTAAACGGGCACCATCCGAGCATTCTCAAAGTCAAACTATTTGTTCTCCACGCAACACAGAAAGTAGACTCAGATTGAAAGTGTACATTTAACGCGTTGCAGTACAAATGATAGCTTGAAAAAAAATTTGAGAAGAATCAAGCAAGCAGTAAATTGGATTAGGTCTTCTCACCTGGTATCTTTTGTGTCATATTGGCTTTGTGTGTATTGCAAAGGAAGGCAGGCTAAAATGTTTTCATTCTACAATCAGAACAAATTAATCAAGGCTTAGATTTTCACTCGTTAAAGGAAAATTAGCAATTAGGTGTGTGAAGAAACCGGTAGCAGCAAAAAAGCGTCCATCAGAGACTGGCAGACTGCACTGGAACAGTAGGACAGTTGAATGAACCCGCAAGTTGTTGAGGGACGAGAGTGTACGAGAAGTAATGAAACAGGTCCAAAGAAAACTTCTTATTTCTACACAATTCCATCTTCAATCATTTTCAATGCATTGTGGACAGTGGACACACACAAAAATACAAATAGAATACCTTGGACCACAGTATGGTTATAAGAATGGTTAAATGTGCTGTGAGAGCTAAGAACCTTGCAGGAACGAGTGCTCCAGCGTTGGTTCCCATCCTCAACAGGCTCAATTCAATCTTCTTTCCAGTTTCCTTCAATCTTCACATGACAACAAACTTCGCAGCAGCCATTTTATCGTCTCAATTGCATGATAGGCCTTAGTGAGGCTGATTCAAAAGACCAGTCTTGTTTGTTGAGCACTCAGATTTCTACCAAGGAATGATCAAGTAAGTGGCAGCCTGGCTGGCCCAGCTTGGACAACTTATGGTCAATAAAACATTGCTGGTAGTCTTGCTTGCTCTTGGTTAGTACCTGACCGTTTCTGTCGCTTTCCTCCTGTCNCCCGCAACTTTCTATTCTGCTAACTTAAGGAGTCTAAGGACAAGGGCTGTGTAGGTAAGTAGACTGGCCAGTCTGCAGATAAGGGCACTTTTCAACGAGATCTCGCGTGCGGCAAGCACTTGAGAAGTCATGTNCAGTTTTGATGAAACTAAAATAGAAGTGCGGCAAGGCTTTTCATATCCGTCTATATGGTGTGCGGCACTGCCAGACTCTGCAGACTGGTAGACTGGAACTCTGGAAAGACTGGAAGGAGGCGAGGCCCAGAATCCCCAGATCATCCAGATCTGACGCTTCCATCGTTGTCTGTTTATTTCTGTTGATTTTGTGAAATGAGTACTTGCTCGTGTAGAGCATGATATTTAGGTCATTCCTGAATTGTTTATTATAATTATTTAACGAGTTGGCAAGTAATTGGCAGGGTCACCAGGGTGGCATCTATAGACTAATTCCCACCCAGCTAGCTGCCGGACTGGAATTTATGCACTGCGCGGCGGAGATCTCCGCCGCGCAAGTCTTGCCTGCTGAATCCGCAGCCGCGCAGATTCTGAGAATTGAGTTCAGCTGCAGACATTTTATCTGAAAAACAGTCTCTATCCGCGCAATTTTTACTGTAACTCTGTTATTCAAGCTGATAACCGTTGCTGGACCGCGCATTTTTGTCACATCAACGAGAGAATCGGAGAGACCAACCGCGCAGAATATTTCGAAAAAAATTTCTCCGCCGCGCAAAATACAAAGATTCCAGTCCGGGCTAGCTGTTTGGCATTCTTTCAGATTTCCAAGCAGTAGACCTTTTTTCTTTTAATTGTGTGATTTATTTGTGTAGAATATATCGCCTGGTTTTCTGTTTATCTTGTTGTAGGTATTCCTCATGCCTCGCGGGCATAAGAAGCGAGTCTCAAGTAATTGGTATAAAGTCACTTATCATGGCACTGTTATGGAAGGATGCCGATTTATTGCCTTCAAAACACCGATACCATCTAAAGGTGTAAAGGCCGATCAGTTGATCAAAGACATCGAGTCTACCAACAAAGCATTGGGTTTGGTCATTGACTTAACAAGTACAAAGAAGTTTTACCAACCAGAAATATTCACGAGATATAACATTGAATATTATAAAATAAACTGTGATGGACAGAGTGTTCCGAAAGAACTTCAAGTGACAGAATTCAAGACTTGCGTTGCAGATTACCTGAAATGCCATGCCCATGATATGACAGTCATCGGCATACATTGCACACATGGTATTAATCGCAGTGGTTACCTCATATGTCGGTATTTGATGGACAATCTTGGATATACACCTGACAAAGCAATGCAAGAATTTGCTAAATGCAGAGGATATCGAATCGACAAGAAGATATTAGTTGATGATTTACTTTCCCGAGAAGTAAAGGAGATCAAGCAAAACAAACGCAAATGCTGTGTTCAATAGGACGCTAAATACCGCAAGAGTTCCTTATGTAATCATGTACGGGTGTAACTTCCTAATTAACGAGTTGTGACAAGGCGTGATTTGTTGTCGTGGAATAATGATAATTTAACCTAAATAGTATTATTAGTGTCATTTTCTAACTTTTTAGAAACGGTGTTGTCATTGTGTCGATACATATATACATTTGTTTCCATAGTTTTCTTTATATACATATTACATTATTCACACGTAGTTCTTGCTATGACAAACTAGATTACACAGTCATTTTACTTTGTGTCAAGACGACTACATATTTTTGCTCTATTTTGAATATATGAACTTGTAAAGCTTGTTGTGTTGTCTTGTAGTAATTGCTGGCTGATTGATTGCTCACTTCTGTGGACATATTTTTGAAAGACAAAACATGAACTTCGATCGTCTGTCGGCTGAAGTGTAAAATTCATATTTTCAAGCGTTCAAATGTATAAAAAATAACATCTCGGAGGAATGGACTGATACTTTGACCTTCAAGTTTAGATAAACTAAATGACGCCTAATAAAACATTTCACTCCATTCTCTTCAACATAATTATATGAACTTAATCTGGCAGAAACTTTCGAAAAAATATTGAAGCATCATTAGTTACAAAACATTGAAACATCATTTTTAATCAAATATTGAAGCATCAATATTTACAAAATTTCCCCTAGTAAACCATGACATAGCCGGCCATGTTCTTCATTGAAGAATCTTCAAAGACAACGCAAACGTGCGGACGACCTCGTCCACTACAACCGGTTGCCGCACAACCTGCTATTGTTGCTAGGAAACACAATAATTCAACAACGAATCAAAGGTTCCTCGCGGATTTAGTCACGTGAACAGCATCCTTAGCTGGTACCACATGGCCACAAAGGCGTGGGCGCTAGCGGGTAATTCTCGTAATTCGCTGTGCTTTTTTCGTGCGTGAAGAAATTACCAAAGTTTAGAAACAGTTTGGAAATTCACTGTTTTTATTTCATGGGAATATTTCCAACAAAATGAAGTTATTTGTTTATCTGCTAAATATTTGTTTGTTATTTTCAATCGTGTCTTCTTCGGAGTGGTTTACAGCGTTGTCGGAACTAGAAAGCCTGTTACTACTTGAACACAAGCTAGCAAAACCGTACGCTGAAGTGATCAAACTAGAAGAAAGAAGACTCAATGAATTGGAATTATTTTTAACTGATTTAGAAAAGGCGTTGCCAGAAATCAGTCATTCGAAAGTAATCGATTATGTGGGCAATCCGTATAATTCGTACAAAGTACTCAGTCGCTTTGTACATGTTTGGACCAGAATCTCAAAGTATTCATCAAAGAACTTCACTGGAGGTAACATCATTATAAACATATTACGTCAATTGAGTTCTTTACTCGTTTGCTGTGAATTCAAAAAATGCTTTGACCATCGTTCAGCTCAAACAATCTGTGAAACAATTAAAACTGCGGACAGTAAAAATGTGGGCTGTGTAAGCAAGATGTTTGTAATTCCAAATACTAGGAAACTAACTTTGTTGCCATCTTTAACAGAAATGCATGAACCCATACTAAGGGATTAAAAAGACATCAAGAGGGATATCTCAACAGTCCGGTTGAAATGTTGCGTCAGAGACATGTTCAGCTAAAGTGCTCACATTTCTATTTACAAACACTCAATAATGCTCTTGATAAACAATGTGTTTAAACAAAGTTATTTAGAATGAAGTTTCTGTAAAATTAATTAGCGCTACAGTCAAACCTGTATTAGCGACCACCTCGACAGAGCAGCCACCTGTCTATAAAGGCCACTCTTCATAACCCCGAAATGAAAATTTCTATAGAAATCAACCTGGACAGAAAGGTCACCTGTCCATAAAGGTCAGTTTTCTCAGGTCCCAAATGTGACCACTATGGACAGGTTTCACTGTATATTGATAATTTGGTTTCTTTGTGTACGCGATATTATGATACTTGGGTTCCTGTAATATACTTTTTTGACTGCTCAGAGATTGGGTAAAATGTAATTTGGCAAGATTCTCGTCAGCAGAAATTTTTGAGTAGGTTTCTGTAATAATTGATTTTCCGGAGAAAGACAGAAATTTACATCAATGTAAGGGGTTACCAATTTCTTATTCTCAAGTATATTCTTAGCTTGTTTTTAATGACAAATCGAACGTTTGATCTGTCTCTTTCCGGGGTATAAGCATGATTCATTTCGTGTTCCATTTAAAAACTGCATGGAAGGTCTAAAGTAAAGTCGCTCGGTGGCTCGGTTACTAATTTTGCTTCTAGTAATGTAGCTTCACTAATGGCTAATCTCCGAGTCACAGCCCCATGAGCCAGGATGGCCTTGGAGACATACCAAGTGCAGGCTGTTAGAAATATTGAGATAATAGCTTTGCATCAAGTATTCAAAAGTACTGGTGACTAGTGACGTAGGCATAATTATTTTGGAGACGCCTATAAGCAATTGTAATCCGCACTGTTGTTTAGTCCTGATTGAGATTTCCCCGTGATACGACTACATTTACTTGCGTTCTTCTTGGTTCATCTGCTGTGAATATTACAGATTTTTAAACAGGCCGGGGTTAGCCCACGGTAAACTCAATGCTTGCCCACAATTGCTTGCTCTCCCCATTGAGATATACTCACAAGAGGATACCAAGCTGGGTTCGACCCCGGTGGAATACGAATTCTTTCCATTTCCATTGAGAGCTCGGAGCTCATACCGACTGAACTTTCTTATCGAGTAACTGTTTCCTAAAGGGATAAAGGATCAAGATTTTTTCATCGAAATGACATTCTATATATTATTGTTATTATTATTGCTTGCTTCATGAAATAGAGGCTGTTGATGAATTGACGGAAATGCTGAAGAAATACGAATCTCAGATGCCAGACGAGGAAGATGTCCATGGTGCAATCGAGGCTCTCTTCCGTCTCCAGGACACTTACAATATCCAACCAGCCCAGCTTGCGGATGGCATGGGACCGAAATCACACAAGCTTGGTGTCGAAGAATTATTCGAGCTTGGATTTGTTGCCACTGGTGAGAAAAACATTGCTCAGATCAAAAGCAAAGTGCATACTAACTAAACTATAGTGAAAGGTATCGCATTCCTGTCCATCGCAATACTTTCTTGATACCTTCTTCAAGTTTCTTCAGGATTAGCCAAGGGCTATTTCTATGTCCCGAGATTGCGGCAAACCAAAAATTTGAGCTGCTTGCAACTAGTAGCATTGACTGTTCCTTCTTTTAGCTGGTTCCCGGGGCGGCACATAAACGACTGGAGTGACAAATGATGATGTTTGTTTTTTACGAGTTGTGCTGGTGTCCGAATCAGCTGCAGAGCATCTACTGTAATAAACCATACCTGGTATTTAATAGACTGGAAAAGCAAATACAATTCAAATAATTACATAGTGCTAGACTTACATGAATTACTTCTGAGAGGAGAAACTGAATACGACGAATAACAAAGCAGAACATGTTTAAAAATCCGAAAATAAATTATAAATGTAAGGCCGTGTCACGGTACAAACTAATGATCAGATTTATTTCACCACGTTAATTGCATCTTGCTTTGTTTAGGTATGGAGGACTTTTATCACGCGAAACATTATCTAGAAGAAGCATCAAAGCGATTCGCACCAACGGCCAGCAAGATTGGTTTCCTGAATCGGGATAGTCTTTTGGAGTATCTAGGATGGGCGCAATACCAAGTAAGAATTGAAACCGAGAAACCTGTCATTAACGACCACACTGGCTTGGAACGCTGTTATGGGGAACACGCTTTAGTTAACAAAGCTGTACAGTAAAACCTGTATTAGCGGCCACCTCTATACAGCAGTCACCTGTTTATAAAGGCCACTTTTCATAGCCCCAAATTGATACTTTCTATAGAAATCATCCTGGACAGAAAAGTCACCTGTCTATAAAGTTCATATTTCTTAAATCCCAAATCTGACCGTTATAGACAGGTTTCACTCTACTCCGACTAGATCTGCTTCAAGATGCCATTTTGAAACAGAGTGTCAAAGCCATTTCTGTAATTGTAGAGGGCACAATCATGAAATTCGACATCGTCTATTTGAAATTAGGGAATGCTTTGTTCTTGCGCGGTGTGATACGAGGAACATTATAGAATTGCACAAGACTTGTCTTCGGATATAGCAAGATTTATTTGCTAGTTATTGCTATTGACGAGAAGAACGCTAGATTTCTACTTAGTGATAACCTGTAACATGTCAATGATATTTGGAAAGCATTTGTTGCGTTGTCTATGTCAACATACCATCTTGAAGTGCCCTCTTATGGATGCCGCATTAAAATCACTTTTACCTGCTGGTGCAATTGACTTTCATTTCATATACTAAGATTAACATGATGCCAATGTCTAATCACATGAATGAACATTTGCAGGTTGGTGAAATTGAAAAGGCAATTGAGAGTACGGAAGAGATACTGAAATACGGTAAGTGCTTTAAGGGGAGTGGCGCCAGGATTTTCCCGAACTCTGGGGCTGCATCTCACGATAGCTCATGGAGGCTTGATGATTTTCTTTAGTTCAAAACTCAAAAGTGAAAATCATTCTATGCATCTGTATTCACCTAATAATGGAACCTTGCCGACGCATGGGACGGGGCTGTGCTCAGCTCCCAGATTAGGGGACTTCACCCCCTATAGCTCTAGAACAATGTCCATCTAAGTTGAGTGCTAGGGAGCCACGTTATGCGATAATCAGAACATACGAATGAAGCAACATATATTTGAGACTGGCAGTGTCTTAATACTCAATCAAGCAATCTATATGGTTAAACGTGAACATGTTGCTATATTAAATCCAGTCTGCATTCTGTGTTAACTGCACGGAGAACATAAATTTCGACTTTGAGAATGCGCGGATGGTGCGTGGATAGGACTCGTACAAATTCTTCTTCCAATATTTGAAGATGCAATAAAATTAGTCGAAATCAGATACTTGCGCGGATGCGCGGATCAGTTGTGGAGTTTGCTCGGGGAATAAATTCTCCGCGCAGGCAGCATAAAATGCAGTCAGGTATTAAATGAGGGTAGCCCAAAGCAATGACTTGTTTCCCTGAAGATCATCCTCGACAATATAAAATGTAAGGTATGTACATTATGATACAGGAATATATATATCGAGTATACAAAAATATGGAAATACAATAACGGAATAAATCTGCTCTTCCACCGAACGAAAAGGAGCACCTTCAAGTGCTAAGAATTAAATTACAATTTTATTACATTTAACCTATTGGATATTAGTTTCTCCCTCAATCTCACTTTAAATGTTCGCAACGACGGAGTCAGGACCACCTTCACTTTTACCATCTATGTACTGTAATGAAGTTGCAGAAAATAAGTTCCACTTTCTCTCCTCTTTGCGTTCACAGGTCTTCCTCTATTGAGAAATGATGTCGATTGGACAAAAAGCCAGCATCATTGTCTTACTTGTAGTCATGTGTGTTCTTTGAGATCTATACCATGATGCCCTTTATATTACTCGTTCCAGACCCTTCTCATCGCAGTGCCTCAGTCAATTTGATAGCGTACCGTGAACAACTTGAAGAAAGCAAAAATCAGCCACAGATACCAAAAGTCAAAACTGTCAATCAAACTCTTCAGCATGAATTCGATACAAGATGTCGTGGTGACTATAAACCAGTAAGTGACGATTTCCTTAACTAGTATAAGTGGTGAAGTCTATAGCTTTATTTAACCTGGAAAATTTCATCTTTATGTAACTCAAAGGAATTCTATAATCGAGCTCATTACCTTATACAGTGAAACCTGTCTATAGCGGTCATTTTTGGCACCAGAGAAAAGTGACCTTCCTAGACGGGTGGCTTTTCTGTCCAGGTTGGTTTCTATAGAATGTGTCACTTTTGGGTTATGAAGAGTGGCCTTTCTACACAGGTGGCCGCTATTACAGGTTTGACTGTATGATGGACATAATGCCAATATTCACACGATTCTGCATACTATAGGCAGATTTGGTTTGTTTCGTATTGTATTATTGATATTCCTTCAATATTGGAAGTATGGACAATAACAATTATTCACAACAAATTGGTTACTACACTTGAATTTGCATAACTCTCAGGTAGCTTTCAGACATCGACTAGTATCGGATTTTCTGAAATATCACAAAAAGCGGATTTTATTGAATCTGATTCAATTTCAATCAGATTGAAGTGAAATGTACTCTGATCCGATTTAACACAATGAAATTTCTATTTGTAGCAAACTCCATTAAACAATGCTGATTTGGTTTGTAAGTATCACTGGCCGGATTTTAAATCCATCTTCAAACCTTATAAGATCGAGAAAGTTTGCAGCTCGCCCGAAGTGTGGGTGTACAAAAGTGCTGTGTCTTTATACGAGATCAATCTAATGAAGCAACTTTCAAGGCCAAAGGTAAGAACAGTTGTTTAATTTCTCCTTTTCTTAACTTCGTTCATTCTCTGTAAATGATGTTATACCTGTCAATCAATGTCGACCTCACCCGAATAATTAGCATTATTATGTTCTCGGTATATAATTTATGACAATGTATGTGAAAATATATTCGGATTTTCTGTCAGTGACTGAGCGGTTATTCTTTTCTTAGCATATCGAACTGGTTGTAGTACCACAAACAGACCGTATTTACAGAGGTATTTTATTTTATTCGCATAATCGCATTTATATTTGTAATTCAAATCGTGGGTCTGTACCAAACAGATCCCAAACTAAGTCGAGTATTATTTTTACCCAACCTTTCAGTAGCCGACAGAATATTTGCGCAACTCCAAAAACTCCCTCCGTTTTCTAACAGCTTTATCCAAAAATAGTTAAAATTTTAAAAGGCTACGGTTGCATACAAGACTCAACTCACTACCCGTAAAGTCTAGATTGATCATGAAATATTGAAATATGTAGCTGATCGGGCAATTCCACTTCGGCTCAAAACCGTTGACTTCTGATTTGGGCTGATCTTTCAACAAGCAGCCTACAGTAGATACAATGTACCGTCTCTTCTCACTTCCACACTGAACTACATTCATAATAGCCATTAAAAGGAAATTAAATTAGCACGCACTTATATTAGACCTCACATCTAGTAACAATACAGTACTTTGATTTTTAATGTTGGCATGAAATCCCATATTGATTATCCTTAAATTATGACAAATAATTAGTCACGGTTTGTTTTCATATTCAGCTTGCAAGAGCAACAGTTCATAATCCAAAAGATGGAAAGCTGATGTATGCAGATTATAGAACAAGTAAAAGGTGAGATACATTGAATCCCGATTAATCTGATATCCGCTATAGGTGATATTGCCATCATCCGGATATCTCTGGCTTGTCATTTAGTATGTACAGTGCTGTATAACCTGCATGTGGTTGTTACCCCCGTTCTCCATCATCTAATACTTATGTTCACATCTATGGCCATCGAAATCTATGAAGCATTTGACCAATGCGCCAAGTAGGCCTTCGCCGACGACCTACAGTCGGCATGCAGAAAACGGAACGACAAGTCGAGCAACGTTGAAATCATCCAAACTTGAGTTTGGCAATACAGCGTGGAAATGACGAGAGTTTCCGTGGCACATTTGCCAACGTTGAATCATTTTACAAATGACTGAATTTGATGCTGCATTTTATATCCCACTTAGTTTTACCGTGAAACCTGTCTATAACGGTCACTTTTGGGACCTGAGAAAAATGACCTTTATAGACAGGTGGCCTTTCTGTCCAGGTTGATTTCTATAGGAAGTGTCATTTTGGGGTTATGAAGAGTGGTATTTACACACAGGTGGCTGCTCTATAGAGGTGACTGCTAATACAGGTTTGACTGTATAACCAGATTTACTAATTAAAAAGTATCTAGATTAGCCTTTTTGAATTAATATTTAAACTGGTTTTCTTTCTTTAACAGTATTTTAGCATAATTGCCTTTGTGTAATTATGTTGCTAATATTGAAATAACTATGAAATGAGTCTCGAAAACAAAAATCAATTGCTGATTCTTTGCAGTGCTTGGCTTCGCGAAGAAGAACATGAAGTTGTTGCTAATCTGATACATCGAGTTGGACATATGACTGGGCTAGACATGCGATTCTCAGAGCCTTTGCAGGTAAATACAATCCATTAAGTGGTCTCCGAAATAAACAAGCTTCTAGCTTACTGGGTGACCATGATCACATAAATTTCTGATCTTGTAATTTTAATAGTAGCATTGTATTAAATTTTATCTTTCTTTGTTTATTTGTTGACTTATTGTGATCAAAATAAAATATCTATTTATATCTATCTATTAAACGCAACTTCAATATTATGGAATATATATTAAATATTGCATGTGAAGTTTCACTGTTCATATAGTATGATACATTTATAAGTTCAGACTTTTGTCACAGGTAAACTCAATCCCAACAGAATGGGAATAGATGCTGTTAAAGCTGGTAAAGTCTATTACAGTCAAACTTGTATTAGCGGCCACCTCTATAGAGCAGCCACCTGCGTACAAAGGCCACCCTTCCTAACCCCCAAAATCATGCAAAATGATACTTTCTATAGAAATCAACCCGGACAGTAAAGTCACCTGTCTATAAAGGTCATTTTTCTTGGGTTCCAAAGGTGACCGTTATAGGCAGGTTTTACTGTATTTCAACATTTTTATTCGATGTAGGAATTTGCTTACATAGTATACTTCATGTAAAGTTTATGTAAAGCATTTTCAAAATCTGTAAAGATATGAGCAGATAAAAGGACAAAATATATCATAATTCAAAGTACGCATACCCTAACAATTCATTGGAGTTTACACAAACACGTTTAATCATACTGAGTGTAGCTACAAAATATGCCTATATAACACACCTAATTAACGAATATCCATTGTGAAGAAGTCAGCAACAAGATAAAGAGAACAATTGGACCCTACGAAGACCTACTCTCGATCGTGAGAAAGAGAAAGTTGAAGTGGTACGGACACGTGTCAAGATCCAGTGGGCTGGCGAAGACCATCCTACAGGGCACTGTTCCAGGAGGGAGAAGGAGAGGCAGGCAAAGAAAAAGGTGGGAAGATAACATCAGGGAATGGACGGGCTTGACCTTTGCTGACTCACAGCGAGTTACAAGAGACAGAGAACAATGGAGAGGGATAGTCCGAAAATCATCAGTGGTGCCTCAACAACCACAGGGTTAAGAGATTGATGATGATGATGATTGATGATGATGATGATTGATGATTGATGATTGATGATGATGATTGATGATGATGATGATTGATGATGATGATTCTTTATTTTAACAATGCATGTATCTCTTTCTTCTTTTAAAGGTTGTAAATTACGGAGTTGGAGGTCATTACATTCCACATTGGGATTACGCCAGCGTAAGTAAAAGCAATCAACTACGCACTATATGTACATCGATGTGGAATGATATGATCTAGGGTTAGTTTGTGTGACTAACAATCAGACGTCTTGGGTTCGACTCCCGGTCCAACCGACATATATATTCGTTTTTTTTTACATGGTTTCAACTGTCGAGGGCCCAAAGGAAGGCAAGCCAATGGCTCATGCGGCTTCCCTATAAAGTGACATTTACATTTACATTTTTTCATGCGAGAGAGGCAATCTCGTATCTCAAACGAATTCTATCCATTTCTACGCTGTCTGTATTCTAATGTTCTGCTCCATGAAAAAGTTATTGTAACTTAATGGATTTTCAGAATAATGTCACATACACGCAAACATAATTACAACGCAGCATTTCAAATGAAGTACAGATATAGAACAAAACAAGCATATTTGCTTCTGGAATGTTCCTTATTATGTAAATATAATTAAAAATATTTGTAAATACATTAAAATATGTGTAAATATTTGTTATATCACTCAGCATGTATTTAAGTTCATTTATCATTATCAAAAATGTCAACAATCTAGCTATTTATATTTCATGTGAATTAAAACATATTTGATTATTTATCCTGTCGATTACAGCAAGAATATTCTACAGTTTTCAACCTTGGATGGGGAAATCGTCTCGCCACGGCTATGCTCTATGTAAGTTATTATATATAAATGATTAATGGTACCCTTTCAAATCATGTATCGAATAGTAAGTTCACGACGTTGTGTCCCTGATTCAAAGAACTAAACGTAAAAGAAGAGATTGATATACAAGAGGCTAACTGACGTGAAAAAGAGGCTGAGATTAGTTATGTACTCCACAAACTAGAGGGATAGGTGGAAGCCTGGTATCTATGTTGTGCAGCTTATATAACGTTACCGTTCTCGTACCTATACATGGTAACCTTCGCAATCTATAGTGTGTACTATTTGATATATATTATTCGTAATTATTCTAATTAATGTCAACGTCACTCCTGTCCGCACATGCGCAATTGTTACTCGTCTTATATCCACGTGATCTGTCTAAATATATTCACTTGAGCTTGGGCTTGTTGCCGGTCGCACACGCAATTCTGTGTCTCCTCGATGTCGCCATCCTCTCGAACATAACACTATTTGTCGATGTAAAAATGTTGTAGGTACAGAACTGGCCCGCCATGCAAACTTTCTCATTTCAAGGAATACATAGTAATATATACGGTAGTATAACATTACTTGTCCACCTTGAAAGATACAAAATAGCAAGCCAAATATAAATACTTTCATGCTTATTTCCAGCAAACATCTTACATAAAAAGTTGATGCTTCAAACAATTTTTTTTTTTTAAGGAAATTAACACAGTTTAAAGAAATCAGCATCAGTATCAAATCCAGCTCTCTCCATTTAGAAATCAGAGACATCAACCTTCCCCATAATGCACTTGCTTTTTCTTTCATGGTAGCTTGTGACAATGGTCTATTGCTTGTATGTCATCCATATTATATCTTACAGCAATTAAAATGAATATTATGATTTGAAAAAACCTATATACATATTTAAACTAAAAACTAATTAAAATGCTAAAATTATAACTACTTAAAAAACTAGATATTAAAACTCTCACTTAATTCTTCAGAGCTCTGGAATGTACCCAAAAGAGACGCGGCATTTCCTCTTTGAAAGGCGATGCCAATTATATTGTATTTTAGATGAGCAATGTCGAAGAAGGCGGTCACACGGTATTCACTGAATCAGATGGAGGATGTCGAATCAAACCACAAAGGGTAAGAATGTAGTCCTTTTCATTTGCTTTTCACTGGGGAGGAACAGTAATTACATGGTTTAAATGGTGGGGGAAGCGATAAGTGCTGGCCGAGTCGTTAGCACGTCAGAGATCGATATGCAAAGTCGATGTTGCTTCCCCGTCCAGAAATTACTGTTGCCTCAAGAATCAGCTGTGTATATGTATCGCTAATACAGTGAAACCTGTCTATAATGTCACCTTTGGGACCTGAGGAAAATGACCTTTATATAGACAGGTGGCCTTTCTATCCAGGTTTATTTCTATAGAATGTGTCATTTTGGGATTACGAAGCGTGGCCTTTATACACAGGTGGCTGTTCTATAGAGGTGGCCGCTAATACAGATTTGACTGTACTAATAATTTGTAAATCCATCATTACACTCCTGTAAATTAATGCTGAGTATGGGCTGGAAATAAACTTTTATCTATCTATAACTTTTATAGCTAACTACAAAGTAGCGTTCTGCTCTGTTTCATTGTTCAGTTCTTAGAGTAAGAGTAGAAACGCAACACCTTGATAAATTTAGTTCTCGTATTTTGTGTTATATCACTTACTTACGATTATTTCCATCTTTGTTCTTTGCTTGATGGCTTCCCTTTTTTTAATTTAATTTTTTGTCCATTGTTTGTCCATTCTGAACAGGGTGACATCGTATTTTGGTACAACTTGAAGCGAAATGGAAAAGGAGACTTGAATACCAAACACGCCGCTTGTCCTGTATTTATTGGAAATAAATGGGGTAAGAATAAATCAAGCAAGCTGTCATAAACACTCACTGGCCGATTTAAATACAATAATATAAATATAAAAAATAAAGTAAAATCATGCAAGACCGAGCAATACACGAAACGTTAATGGTCTGTTGATACAGGTGGTCGCCCAAAACAGGTAGCATATTTGACGAAGCTGGCCTTGTAATATTCTCGAGTTTGGCTTTGGGACGCTACTGTTCATCTAAGCAGCCCGTTCCTCTTGTTTGCAACACATGCATCGACAGACTTTTCCCACAAATTACGGTTAGTTACATCAGACAATGAAACATTAGTACACAAGTAATCAGAAGTTAGCAAGTCATTATACGTAAATAGATTAGCTTGGCCACGGAGATATAACTCAGTTGGCTTCCAATCCAGAGTGCCATGGAGGGGCTGGGGAAAGCGTTCCTTGCTTCGAATGAAGTGTCCTAGAAATCGTCATCTACGCTGTCGAACAATGGACCAAGCGCAGTCCCAATGCATGACGGGATACACTTGTTTTAGGCACGTGGCTTTGAGCTGAAATCTACAACTTCGACATCCAAGAACAATCCCTGAAATTGACCATCATTGATAACAGTACGGCTGATTGCATTGCAAACAAAGCATTTTCGTGGCGTCTTCACCCGCGCCATAGGTCAACTCACTTATATACCGACATGCAGTGGGACTGCGCATAGCGGATTGACGATGCTGATGGGGTAATCTTGCACAACTGGTCTGTGGTGACTATGGCTGGATAGCGATAACCAAGAACGTGGCGGACAAGTTGATCGTAGGCCTGATTGAAACACCGAGAGAGGGTTACTGTAATACTCTTAGTAAGCAACCAAACGATAAAGGATTTCCAATATGTGTGAGTATCGGAAAACGTATATTTTGTGAGGCGCGTGTACTCCATGACCACCTCTCAAAACCAAACACGAAGACAAACAGAAAAACTACTGACGTCACTATTTTACAACAATACTTAGCAGGCCTCCTAGAAAGACTGACTTTTAACGAGACTGACTTCTAGGAAACCCAGCGGGCAAACTTATTCGAATTTTGGTCGA
>OFHS01001069.1:18630-31445 GCA_900245855.1 Calvadosia cruxmelitensis
TGACTTTTAACGAGACTGACTTCTAGGAAAGTTTGTCTCTTGAACAAGTGGTCTCTTAAGACAGGTGGTCGCTTATTGGAGGTGGTCTAATCACCTGACAAGCAAGAGAGAGACAGAGAGAGAGAGAGAGAGAGAGAGAGAGAAAGAAACTGCATAGTTGTTAGTTACTATGCCAAAATAAAAGTTTCTGCTTGTTAACAAACAAAAATAAAGTCAATTTGTCAAACTAAATATATCATAATGAATACAATATATTATTGTGTTCGTTTATACGTATCTGTGAATTCGCAAAAGCATGGAAACGCGAAAACGTTCTGACGCTGTATATTTCTTTTACTTTCAGTCGCGAATCTCTGGATACACGAATACGGTCAAGAACTTATTCGGACATGTTCCCTTTCGCCGGAAGAATAATTCGATATCACCATATTTAAATAGCCTCGTTCACGTGATGAATTGTTCAACATACATTCATTGTAATTTTTAAAGTAAACTTTTCATGGCGTTTGCGGCTCTGATATGGTTTTCTTGATGCGCAATGGTTGGTCATATCCGAAAAGGAATGTTTTGCAAATTAGTCAGTGCTTTCGGCTCAGAATGAAAATCGATAAGTCTTGAACCTACGGCGTTATTCAGTAAATTGCAAAATTGAAATTCAGGATTGACAGGATTGAATTGAACTCAAAACAAATATAGGAGTGATTTATTTTCCAGACACCTGCAAATGTATGAGCTATTATGTAGATTTGATCGGAAAACCGCACTGTTCCTGTTCGGGTATTAAAAAACTTAAAACAGTACAGAATTGTCTTAAATCTGTAGAATGATAATTGCACTTGAAAATGCTTGATTTTTTATCACTAATTAAAAATATCAACGATGGAAGATCCAGGAGTCTAACTCGACGACATGGTTTATATTTGAGATGGGCGGGTCAACAGGCGTGCTACAAACACGATCAAAATATCACTGTTTGTAAATATTTCCCTGTCAGACGAAGAAGCCATGTTTCAGGAATCTCCGAAGTCGTGGGAGACTATAACTGAGTGTGAAATGTCATATTTAACCGTGAGAACCATTGTAAGGGTCATTTCCAAGAAACACCATCGTCTGGAGACGATAAACTGGACAAATATAGAACTGGAAACTTACCAGTGTTAGCAATTAGTCTTGTGATTTATCAACAGATCCAAGCCCTCTTGATAACAGTTCTTGACACTAAACAGCTTTTGTCCTGTGATGAATTATTTAAGATCAACTTCTCATATCTGTTAATCACACATTGTCTTGAGGTTTAGCAGTTATACGACCTTTCTTTCACCGCTCGCTGTGAATTTCGAGTACAACGATTGTACAAGAAACAATCGTGAAGCGACTGCCACAGATGCTCGACCAAGCGCTCTTCAAAATCTCAATGGCCATACTGTGCCAAAGGACAAGCAAACAGCGAAAACACACTTGCTCTTTTTCGGGACTTCAGATGAAAGATATTCTCTGATATGTTTGAAGTGAATTCAGATATTTTCATAAAACATAAATGCTACAATTAACTTTATGTATTTGCACTAATCCAATCATACAATACGCAAGGATGACTTCGTATCGATCGATGGCAAAGCCTGCTACATAAGGCGGTACTTTAGCAGAAGATTATTTTGACTCTTCACTGTCTACCGTAATTATGCCTTTATCGTTTGACACAAGAGCGCCTATCGTCAAAATATATCGTAATTCCCATTTTGAGATAACATCGGTAAGTTATTTCAAACGAAATTCTACTGGAGTTAGTGGGAAAAGGAAGACGGTAGAACCTTTCTGAAAGTACAATTAATCGTTTCTGGGATCAAACCAGAAGTAGTTTAATTAACGAATTAATCTGAAATATTGACTATCGCTTGAGATTTATTACCGATGCCATCAAGATATAAGAACTCAGCTACTCATTTATAAAGCTTCTTTTCAATTATCGATATTTCGCAATATGCTTTGATTAATTTGCGTCCATTTCAACCTGCTTCACACTTCGTCTTAATTCTTTTAAAAGACATGGATAATGTCGGCTTCGATGGAAGTCATGTTTGAAGATGTAGCTATCTCAAATAAATGTGTAGACTGTATAATACGTTTGTATCTTTCCTTGTATCTTTCTACCTACTCCTGCAAAGAGTCTTACTTTAGGAGCGCATCAGCAGCTGTGAAAACGTTCACGTATCAAGATTTACTAGCTCAGACTAGAGTTTCACCAAAAGGATTTGAACTGACCAAATATAACAGCTAGGGTTCGTTGTTGTGTTTTCGGTTGTTTTGATATAAATTTCTGAAGATTTTCTTCAGCTTTCTCGGATTGTTTTGTGGGAAATATGGCCAGCTAGTGTTGCTCTTGCCACGCGCGAGAAGTAGAACTAGTCACAGCGGGACTGAATCCACTTTGACAATGAATTGAATGATAGGCGAACACTGCTGTAGACATGAGGTTTTTGACCAAGAAAGAGAACAATGTTACTTCGGTCAAGTTAAGTCTACAGCCGTCGAGACATGCTTATACCCCCTGAGGCAAGAGATTGTGTGTGAGACATCTGTCAGTGTAGTAACTGTGAGCGAAATCGTCTTTGAGATAATGATTGACACTGGAGCTTGATTGACGCCGTTTGGGCGAGGCAAGATGGCCGCATAAGCCCTCCCTCGATCTATGCCTCGGCGCAAAAGTATCTATCCTGACAAAATCTACGTATCTCTCTACAATATTTCTGCAAACATGGAAAATAATACTTTCAGACTTGATTGCGGAATCACATGTCAGTTTTCCCTTTCAGCTCGTATAGTTTCTATAAAATAAAAATTTCCAATACATTATCTAGATACTGAAACATCATTCCTTAGAGTCTTATTCAACCAAAAATTTGAGGCAAAAATATTGCTACAAGGAGACGCACATCTCATGATTCAAGCATTGCGATACAGAAAACACAAATATATTTCATATACTGTTCCAGTTTTGCAGAGACTAAACAATCCACGACCTAATTTGCTCGAACCATCTTCTATCGACTCAACTCAATAAAGTAGAATTCTTCAGAATTTCCTCGAGTCTTAACTACAAGCGTCTCACTCCTCCCTCTACGTGAGAGGTTAGCTTTATATCAGTTTTTTATTGCCCCAATTGGTGTTTGCAGGTGATGGATTTCCTCTGAAATACCACACGAGAATGTTTTCTTGTTTTTCCTAGTTCTCTCGAATTGTTTTTAAACATTCATTCGATCCGACAAAGAAGGAGATTTTCTAAACTTTACCAGTGTAAATGAGCACCTCAAAGTTGTTACAACAACTATGTTTGCAAGGAGATAAAATAATAACAGTGTTCAGATACATTCGAAGGGTGACAGAAGTGAGCTGTGTTTTAAGGCAGACAGTTATTTGCTTGTACGTCGCGAATGGCGGTTGGCGTCGTCCAATTTTCACCGCCTTGATAGCTGCTGTTGAAGGCAGAATGGTCCATTGGATATGACGGGTAAGTATGATATGTGGCTGAAGTGTATCCAATGTTGTTATTTCCATGAGACGGATACTGTTGAGAAGCCGCCAAAGCCATGCCATATTCTGGTGACAAAACATTGCTTTCGTCGTAATGGTTGTTGGTAATCATACAGTTTGTTGTTTGCCCGCCACAAGAAGGTGTTATACCATACGAGGATGGGAAATTAGGAGATGGAGGTGGGCTTATCATGTCGATTGAGCTTGGTCCCGTTGCTGGATAGTTATGATGTGTGGGGACATTCGCTGGCGTTTTCCACATCGCTTGCGTTGGAGTTGATTGAAGCGGCTGGTAGCAATGTGTTGCCCAATTAGCAGGCGAATAACAGTTATTGTAGCAATGGTAATCACTCCAGTAGTAGGCATTTTGGTAGGGAT
The DNA here is from genome assembly GCA_900245855.1 of Calvadosia cruxmelitensis. Classification (NCBI taxonomy): domain Eukaryota; kingdom Metazoa; phylum Cnidaria; class Staurozoa; order Stauromedusae; family Kishinouyeidae; genus Calvadosia; species Calvadosia cruxmelitensis. The sequence goes on from OFHS01001069.1 coordinate 22,540, forward strand.
AAGCCATGCTCTGACGATAAGGTCGCTTCATTCGTCTTCTTCGTCTGTAGTTCCCATCTTCAAACATATATTCGCAGGCTGGATCTAACGTCCAATAATTACCTTTCCGTTCTCCACCGCCTTCTCGAGGTACTTTAATGAAGCATTCGTTCAACGACAAATTGTGACGGATTGAATTTTGCCATCCTTTCTTGTTCTTCTCATAGAATGGAAACTTGTCGATTATAAATTGGTAGATTTGATTCAGGGTTAGCTTTTTCTCAGTCGAAGCTTTAATCGCCATAGCAATGAGAGCAACGTAGGAATAAGGTGGCTTTAAGTTCGTCTCAGATTTGCTGGCCACCTTCGATCCTTCAGATGTTGTTGATGCTTTCAAGTTGTTTTCTTCTTCGCATGTATCATGTTCTTTCTTGTATGTTTCTTCTTCTGGCTCATCAAACTGTGAGGTTGTGCTCTGTTTGCAACGGAAGAGCTCGCAGTGGAAACTTTCGCTGACATCATTAGCCATTTCTTGTGTTTCTTCAGTCTTCGAAGGCTCTTCGTGTTGAATATCTTGCGCCATGATAGCACAGGACATGGTCTGTGTGTTCTTTCAGTTGTGAGTTTCTCCCTTGACGCTGTTTGCTGTTTTTATACCCAGTCAGTTAACAAAGCAAAGCGTCCTCTGCCATTGACTAGTGTCTTTCTATTTAAGCATATGCTTGAACCCCCCGAAGCGTTGATCGCAAGTTAGTATTCCGTGAGATTATAGCCATCGTTTTAGAAGCGCCAATCTCCATTGTTCCACTGAGAGAAAACCACAAAATTGTAGTCAGAGACATGTTGCGTTCCTCTGATTTCCAATAGACGCATTTGCGAAATACATCAACGAACTTTCTCTCGACCCATGTGTCCGGGGTATCATATTACTCCATCATGGCGGTAATGACGGAGAATGAAGACGTTGGAAAAACCCCAAATGGGAAGATTTGTCAGCATAGCGGATGTCTGCTGTACCCATTAAAACTTTTCCTGGCAGCATATGCTAACATCTCCCATTCCGTTGTATTTCACCGGGACGCTTTGCCTCATGAAAAATTGACCTAAAGTTCATAGAAAAAGTCGGACCTTTACCAACATGTCTGAGATCACTTGGCAATTTCTCCAAGCTGGTGCCGAGCCAGATGTTTGAAACATGTTGTTCTGGAAAAAATATTAACATTTATATTACCAGTATTCTTTGATCGAAATTTCAGAATTCATAGATCTTGCCTTCAGGGAAATTCTTGGCAGGCAAAGCCACGGCTTGGAAGGATATCTCCTAAGAGGAATAATTTCTGATTTATTGGAATCTAAATAGAGGTAAAAAACTACTTAGATCTTCCACCTTCTTATTCCCGATATAAGGCCAACTTGTGTTTCAAGCTGAAGATCGGTGATTTACGCAAAGCCAAAATGCACGTTGATTCCACTCGAAAATTCATTTTAGATTCAATTGTATTTCTAAGGGTAGGAGTCAGAAATACACAGAGCTTGCATTTGTTCCAAAGGGAAGAAATTCGATGGTAAGCGACCCCGTATTGTATTATTCAAGCAGTGTTCTTCGACAATGAAATAGTAATATTTTAAACCGCCAAAATAATGAATCTTGGACAAAAAATAACATTTCCATGTTATACTTCTGATAAATATGTGAAACCAGAAAGGTATAGCAGTAACGCGGAAGAGGCTTTTTAAACGTTTCCACTCTCAGAACAAAGTGTTTCCTCAATAGTTTGACAGTTTCATAATTTGGCCAGGAAGTAACATTGTTGACACAACTGTGCTAACGAACCTCGGATAAATGTAGCAGCAATATTTCTACTAAGAAGTAGGATTCCGTCAGGAAGCAACGTCAGATTTTACAGTGACTCAAAACACGAGTCATCCCACAAACTAAATTCCAAGATGATCCGCAATAGCAAAAATCTCAAAAGGAAAATATCTTACAATTAATGGACTTATTCTTCTTCACAAAATCCTGTAAAATTAAAACAGTTACCCGTAGCTCGGGATTACGGAATTCCGTAAACTAATTAAATTTACTAATTCAGTATTTTAATAGTAATTAACATTCAAAAAAATCCGATGCACGATAAAATCCGATACACAACGCATCATATTACTGTATATCTGTAAAAGTTACTAAAATACATTCATAAAAATTACTATTTTAAAATTAATGTTTTTGATGAGTGAATTGATTGGCTTCCGTGTTTGCATTTTACTCTACGAAGATTATAATGAGGACAAGAATCAGTTTATCATTTCGGCAAATTCAGCTGACTTTTTGGTATTTTCAACAGACGAAAACATTTGTAGAGAAGGAACGAACAATAAATATCGATAAATAATGTCAACTCAATATCAGTAATTTATTGAATACCATTTGTAATAGATGGATTTACTTGCATGTTTGTGGACTATTGGTTAGATGTAAATCTGGTCGAAAAATAGTATCCAGGAGTATTTCAGAAACTTCGAAGTTTCTTTCAATAAATGACTTGCTATGGGCCATGGGGATAGTTCCACATAAAAATGAATTTATTTCGATATCAATTTTGATGCACAGATATCAGCAGCATTTATTTCAAGCTAAATATAATTTTATCATATTGTAGTTTCACTCAGGAACAATTTGAATAATTCATGCGATTAATCGAAATATATAATTAATCAAATCAATGGTTGAATTTCTCTTTCAGTTATTTTCTGATTTGATCATCCATTCTAGGAACAAAATATTAATTTGGCCAGAATCCGGTTATAAAAAAATAATGTCAAAAATAGTAGAACCCAGTACATGACTACTGCTTCTAATTTCAAAATTAGATAATGAACTTGCAAAATATCAACGAGTATTTAAAGTATTCCACATGCCCTCACTATCAATCAGGAGTCATAGGCGCATCAAAGCAAACGAGGCACGAGCAACTGTGTGAGTGTGTATAATAATTATTTTCTGTTAAATTCGTAAATCGATCTGAGCTAGCTCCTTTACATCGAGACGAATATAATTAAAATAATCGTAAATATCATTAATACAGAACACATCCATAACTAACACATTAATTTTCGTTTATTATGTTAAAAACATATATTTGAATTTAGGCACAATTCTCGAAATTTGAGCATCTTTATATAACTGATTAAAATTCAAGATTACATCTTGCCCGCCAGTGTACTGTGTTGTCTATATTGAAAATACAGTAATCATGAGAGGGACCAGAGGTCATATCGACATCAGAGAATTTTAATTAAATTATATACTGTAGAAATTTAACATTTCTCGGCGTAGAGGATCACACAGAATAACATTAATCTACTAGAACAAAATGTTATTGTAATTTGAAAATTGTTTTTATACTGGAATCAGTCAACGTTCCGCTAACGAAATGTTCCATCACGCATTTTTCACAGCAATTAAAATGAATAAATTTAAAAGGACAGAAACTAAAAGATATCTAAAGGGAATTTAAATTAAATACTTTGGTTTAAATCGTTTAATTGATTTATTTGTGTATTTATTTATTTGTTTTGATTTATATCCCGTCTGTGACCTTGGATACTAGTTATTATTACAAAATCCAATCCATTAGTCTGCCTGGTCAAATAGTGACGTTACACTATTCAAGAATTTCTTTTACGTAACCTTCGATCTGCAATCATGTTAATTTGTAAACAAGGTGGAAACAACGTTTCTATAGTCCTGGCTAATTTAGCCAAAAGTTGGCAATCTGTAATAACTTCATTTATCGATTGCCAAATACAATACAATACAATACAATACAATATACAATACTAGAACATTTATCGATACTGAGTCAAAATTTTAATTATTTCCAAAATGTTAATTATTTTCAAAATATCAATTATTTTAATAGCAAGCATATAAAATAAGTAATCTTGAATATTAAGTTTTCAATAGCCGATGATTCGGCTCACATGATTGATTCTTTTTACTGTACATAGTTTACGTTACAAACTACTTAGAATGTCAATTGTAATAAGACTAGGAGAGTGTGTCTCCTCACCTGAGAGCTCGCCGTTCCTTCAGAGTCATCATGATTACACAAAGGGCACTCACAGGGAGCAAACGACCTCAAGTGGAGGACCTCTTCAACAAATCGGACACTAAATATAACGTCAAAGATTTCATCAAACTGATCTGTGGGAAGCACCGTTCCTCTCTTCAGAAATGGTCCTTCCGCTCGGTCGCTTCCAGACTTTGGAACTTCCTACCACAGCCGCTGGAATACATATATATATAAAGAATTTCAAATACGAAAAAAAATCCTACCTCGCAGCCATTGATTGGAAAGAAAGATACGTTTTAGACTCAATATCATGTAGAACCGTATAATTATGCTCTATTATAAAATCTCATTATTATCATTCTCATAAATCTTACACTGTATTCTATATTATCAACTAGACCTTCGTCTCAATGTAAACGAGCTTACACCGCTCACTTTGATTACGAAGTAAAATAAATTGACACACACATACACCTTTCGAAATGTTAGATAAAAGTCCTTTAAAAAAGTAAATACATGAATAAAAGCACAAGAAATAAAAACATTAAAAATAAATAAAAAATCTCCACTACAAACAGTAATAAACATATAATAAATAAATAACTAATTAAATGACCAAATAAATAAATAAACTAAGTAAATAAATAAGTGAATAAGTAAAAACAACAAAGTTTTGCGATATCACTTGAACGAAACTCAACCCTCATAAATCTAACATGAGACGCTCCAGGTCCAGCCTAAATCGATGATTATACATATGTGTCCTGTCTTACGACTTCGTAACGGAACAAATAGAAGCGCACTTTGTTTGCATATACGCAGGTGTTGGATTTGCTACATCATCTATCGTACGCAAAGGGCAGTTGGAGAGGTTAAAGCCTTCCTCTTCAATATTGTACGCGCTGCTCTGGCATGCTCTCAACTATCACTGGCCAACACTGAAGCCAGTTGCGCCGCATCACTCCGTCTGCTGAAGTCTTAATGAGAGAAAGAAGGCTATGATTTGTCGGACATACCATGCATGTCCAGGAGAGGACTAAGCAGCCATTGCATGACGTCCTTTGCTGGCAACCGACTGTACTACGTCGACGAGGTTTTGGCCGAGATTTTTTAACGTGCTCTGTCAAGAGTTTAACGGTAGTGATTTTAGCCTTATAAACAACTGTAACCTTTTTGAATCATTTTGTAATAAAGTAATTAGGAAACAGAGGAACGGGCTGTTCATGTAACAGCACCGTATTAAATAATGATGATGATAATGAACTGGGAAATGATAATCATTAGTGTTCTAAGCAATTTAATTTTGCTTGGTGCGATGATGCAAACTGCCGTTCGAGGCCTTTGCTTATTCATGCATTCCCTCAGTTTAATTCCGTGATAATCCAAAGGAAATTCATTTGCAGAAGAATTCGCAAGTACACATCTGAAAAATATGAGCCAGCAGAATTCATTCAACTCAATGTTCTACCTTTGTGAGTCATTACGGGCTTAGAATGTTTTAGTCTGTCTTATTGTTCTTCGTGTTTTTACAATACAGCGAAACCTGTTTATAACGGTCACCTTTGGGACCTAAGAAAATGACCTTTATAGACAGGTGGCCTTTCTGTCCAGGTTGATTTCTATAGAAAATATTATTTTAGGGCTATGAAGCCAGTGACCTTTATACACATGTGGCTGCTCTATAGAGGTGGCCGCTAATACAGGTTTGACTGCACACAAACTCAGATTCTCCAATTCTTCTGACTGGTTCAGTGAACGGAAGCGTGAAATAGATATCATTTTGCTGTGCCGGCGGTATAATTATTACATCCTACTCTATCAATCTATCATTGTAGTGTGCGTACGCGGAATTTAATTTTGGTTTCCTGACGTATGTTTACTGAATTTTTTTGACTGAGCTTCGGCTTGTTCTTATGTTGTTCTAAAATCTGAGTTCTAATGTTCTTGCTAATGTGTTCTTATCAAAACAGAAGTGTAGCTGTGCAAGCTGTCCAAAGCATTATGATAATACCGTAGCCTCAACCAATAGTTTTCCCGCAGCAAATATCGAGCAGAAAGAGGGTACAGTGAAACCTGTCTGGTCTATAGCGGTCACCTTTCGGACCTGAGATAAATTGACCTTTATAGACAGGTGGCCTTTCTGTCCAGGTTGATTTCTATAGAAAAATATTATTTTAGGGATATGAAGAGTGACCTTTATACACAGGTGGCTTCTCTATGGAGGTGACCGCTAATACAGGTTTGACTGTATAACGATTCCTCCAGCAAGATTTGCAGAAATGCTGATTGGAAGAAATAACTTTCACGATAGAGATTCTATAGCGTTATGTAGAGCGTAGAGCTTAGCATATTGAGGGTTGTAATGTAATATCATTTTTTAGACGGTCGGCCCATTCACACGAATGTGATTTTCAATAGGGCACTGTATAAATGGATTGGGTTGTTAGGGACTAGGAGCTGTATAACCCCAGTAGCCTGGGGAAATTCATCTTTCGTCGGGGAGTGCATGACTTCATGTATGCGTAAACCAATTTTGACACACATGCGTTCAAGACCCTTAGCCCTTGACTTGATCAAGCGATGAAGGGAAGCAACTAGGGTTCGAAAAATAGAAATTCCGGCGTGGGCTTGTTCTGCCTCTCCTCAAAAAACAGTTTATTGTTAGAATAAAGTCTTTGAGCAGGCCAGGAGAATTAAATTCGCACATCACGGTCAACCTTTTTGAAGGATTGAAATGTTTGCGTATATTATTTCCTTATATAAATAAATTATTTGCTGTTTGTTTAATCGAATTCCCAATTATTCAATCTTTTAAACAAGGGGATTTTCTTCCTTGAAACCAACTGTTATCTTATATTGTATTTTCATTATAATTGCTTCTGTTCTATAACGAATACTTTGCATTTATCCCGAAATATGCACGATTATTTTTGGAGATCGAATTAAACCGGATCGAGAACGGATGATTATGACAGATTCGAGTCTTGCTTTCTCGGTGGAGATGTCACGGCGCCATCTTGCAGGACGCGAATAAGCAGACGTTTGCCAACCAACACGGCTGTCAACCAATCATAAGCCACTGATCTTAGCGTCTCAAGCAACGAAAGATATCGGCCCGTCACCGGATCATCCCCGTCAGCCTTTGCGGTGAAGGTAATCTGTCGTTATGACAACATGGCGCCATGTTATGTCTTACGCGTTGTCGTATGGGACAATCGACCGCTGATCGCCAGTAAATCCAAGATTCAGATGCAACAACTCAGGGATCCCATTCAAAGACAACAAGAAACCACACGGTGAAAAGCAAGATTTAATCATATTCGCCGAATAAACAGCCTTCTAGTCGCTTAATTCATCAGCTGATAGCAATTTAATTAAACCTAAATATCGATGAATGCCAGGCAGGGGTCTGAGAGAGAGAGCTCATGAAAGGTCATCGTCCAGGTCATCAAGATCAATATCGATGTCATCGCCAGGCTGCAAAACAAAGCCAAAGAAAGCGAATTAAACAAACTAGAAGTAATCTACTCGAAACATCTCACATTGTCTTGCAAAGGTAACGAAATTATCTTCATTCAAATCATCTTAATTTCCATCGCCTCACTCAGTCAAGAAGAACTGCTTGCCAGATGAACAACAACTGTGCAATTGATCTTTTCATCAATTACAATTCTGATACCATTGTTTATTCTAATTCCAAATAAATAAACCATGCAAAATAATCGACACTAATTAATGAAACTTACATCTTGAAAATCGTCTCCATCAAGGTCGCTGTCAATTTCCAAATCCTAAAGGAGAAAGAGAATCACGCCATGTGAACAAACAAAGAAACAAACAAAGAACAAACAAACAGACAAACAGACAAACATAAGTAGATAGTTATCTTATCTGTAGATAGTTAACAGACGCACGCTTGTAACATAGAAAATTTTAACTCTAGGTATGAAATTAGATAAAGTTTATGATTCTGTTATTGCACCATATATAATGTATAATTTCTGTTTTAATATTGATTCTCGGAATTCTGTAAAACATATCTTTATTGGTAACTGTTTACAATCATTGTAATGACTTGTACCCAGCCGAATACGAGAGAAAATAAAATATATTATTATTAACAAACAAACAAAAAAAAGAAACAAACAAACAAAAGAAACAAACAAACAAAACAACACATCAACAAGTGAGGCATTGTCATTTACCATTCAGTGCGCTAGGATTAGATGGAATCCTTAAGTCTAGGCCACAATATTCCCTCTATTAGCTCAGAACGAAAACATTTTGCCGAGAGAGCCAAACTATCGCCAAAGATTAGCTCTCGTTTTGAGAGAACTGCATCACTGCAGTGTTGTTTGACAATTATTTGCGCAGCCAGCCGCTCGTTTTTCCACGAAGATAGATGTGCCCACATCGTAATATCTGATGAAATGCTATCGCCGAGAAAGTCTTTTATGGTTTTTGATTTTCACTGATAGAATGCCATAGTGTAGCCTTGATTTCACAAGGAGTGATCCTACGTTCTTGTATTATTCACTGCCATCAACAAGCAGGAATCATGTGACTATGACAGTATCTGCACGACGTCATCAGTCGAAATCTCCGAGACATGTTTCTATATAATAAACATCTTAAGCCTCGCATGGGATGTAGACTGGTAACTAATTTTCAGCATGCAAGTGAGGCTAGTATAATTTAAGGCAAAGGGAATGGAAATTTGTGACCGCGTTAAAGGCACGATATACGAGGCTAATGATCGGATGAACAATACAATGCCATAACGGCAGACACAAGGGCACTTCTAATGTTTCCTACCGGACTTTCTGCTCTTTCTTGCTCAGGGGGCTTCGA
>OFHS01001070.1:0-31440 GCA_900245855.1 Calvadosia cruxmelitensis
GACTCAAAGGTCATGACCTTTGGAACCCGTGTCATTCATGTGGATGTCAGTGGTCATCCACACTACCCTTGGCCTCGCTTGCATGAAGGCCGAGTTTAACCTCGCTTAAACTATGTTTAATCAACATTTAATTATGCAAATATATTCCTGTTGACTGAGTGGTTTGAATATTTCAACAGAAGATGACGAATGTGATGCACGATTCCTGGCACCAGAATGCGTTCACGATGATGTTCATGATGTGAAAAGGACAAGAATGCTGATCAGCGAGAAGGTGGGGCTTTTTGCATTTAGATGCAAGGAGCGTTGAAAGTGCCACGTCGCAAGACAGAGATCCCACTTTGACTCTGCTTTGACATATGATTTCATATTCGCATTAAACACGTTGGTGGCCATGGAACAATTCACTGAAGCCCGCGCCTATCCTCATTCTCAATGACGTCAAACACAAATAGCAACTAGAACCATGTGAAATACATGTGAACATCCGCGTGAAAAAGGCTTCTAGTGGATGGACACAAGTAGAATAGATTAGTATAATTATTGGAAAAGATTAGAAATGCAATTTAATTTGAGTTAATTGGAGATCTGCATATTTTTCACATGTTAATCTGTTTGTTGATTTCCAGGGCTGTTGTTATTCCCTGGGGATGACATTGTTCTTTGCTGCTGAATACGAATGTGAAGACAATATGGTGTGTTTGTAGTCACTTTTAGCCGTGGCTGATAATAATGTCTTGAGTGGTTTCTGGTTTGTTTGTTTTCATTTGTTTACCGTTTATCTTCATGCTTTTGTATGTGTTATGATTGCGATTGAGCTAGCCTCGATTCTGTGTCTGTCTCGTTATGATATCTGTTATATACAGCTAAAATAACATTTGGCGTAGTTAAAGGCCAGGACAAGAGCATGGTGTCGGTGTGGTATCCAGTCCCTCGCGAAAGGGGGGTCCATCCCTAGCAGGTAAATGTCAGCGGTGTACGCACAGTGGGTCAGACCAGGGCAGTGATCATATTTCCCTCGTGATTAAGATGCCAGTCTGCCCAGAGCGAGCGTAAAGACTAGTCACGAGTGACAATACATATAATGGCAATGGCATCGACCAGAAAGGGATCGAGGAAGGAGACAAGTGAGCCGTCATCAGACAGCGCAGTGGCGCAAGTTGTGTCCCACCCACCTCACCTCTTCATCCAATGAATAGCCCGATGAACTAGAAACTAAGTAAACACATAATTATGTAATAGTAGTTCTCCACTGATTATCAGTGTGACGGTGCCTGATGGGTCGGGGTTGTGACAGGGCTCTCATGCGAGGGGAGNTGCTGCTGAATACGAATGTGAAGACAATATGGTGTGTTTGTAGTCACTTTTAGCCGTGGCTGATAATTAATGTCTTGAGTGGTTTCTGGTTTGTTTGTTTTCATTTGTTTTCCGTTTATCTTGATGCTTTTGTTTGTGTTATGATTGCGATTGAGCTAGCCTTGATTCTGTATCTGTCTCGTTATGATATATGTTATATAATATAAGTGTGTAATGATCTTTATTGAGAGTTTCTGTTACCGTCGTCATCATTTGTTTGACATTATAATGGTATCCTGTAATTGATCAATCAACTGGTTTTGTTGACTTGCTCTTCTCCTTACGTCGAGAGCAGAACAGATACCAACAAGTGCTTTTGCTAGTCATTCCGTGACTACAAAAGAGAGCTTAGAATTGACTGAGAAGCAGTCTGATGATGTTCATGATTGATTCATCAAATGGATATATTTCTAATTATCATATCAATCAATTAATGTTGTCTAATATCATGCTGTCCAGAATTCCTCAAGTTCGCATTTTGTACAAACAATCTGTTTTTAAAGCAATCTTAATTATCACCAAAACTCATATGATTTTTACTTTGCACCAATGGTGTTATACTATACTAAACTGTGCGTTTTTGTTTCCGTTGTGTTTGTAGCTTGACTGTTTGTAGAGATTCCGGTTGAGTTGTTTGTTTCTTCCATTCATTGTAGTCATTGTGCATTAGCACAGAATTGAGCAGAATCGTCATGGATATGTGCGAGACAGACATGCAACTGAGGCCAACATTCACGCAGCTGTTGGAGGTAGGCAAATATGAATGACTCACTGAAAATTGTGCAACACTGCATTGTGTCATCCACAGTGGTGATTCCCGTGTTGATTTAAACTGTTAGGAAAAATGGTTTTGTTTTTCAGATATGTAAGATTCAAATTTCAAGCTTACGAGCAGCAAAAGCCATCCGCGACCTTGTTGAGTCCATCCTCGGAAATGATGTCTTCATGGTATGCTGATTTATAGTACCATGACAAAGCCCAATCTGTCTTACGATACCACCTGTCTTAAGAGACCACCTGTCTTAAGAGACCACCTATCTTAAGAGACCACCTATCTTAAGAGACTATCTGTCTCAAGAAACAACCTGTCTTAAGAGACCACCTGCCTTGAGCGACCACTTCTTAGGAAGCCATCTTCAATCTACAGTGTAACCGCATTAATATCACCTCGGTTAATATCACAGCTCGCTTAATATCACTTACGTTGCAGAAGCAAGCTCTGCGAGAATCAACTATTTGTACCCTCTTTAATATCATGGCCGTTTGATTCTGGGTCTTTGAGTATCTGAAGATGCAATCAGATAACACTTTTGATATCTGATGCACTTGTGATTTCTGTGGCATCACAATGGATTGGTATTTTAGGCCTAGACAATACTTAGTGATCAAAATTAAAATTTATTGTTGTGGTTAACTTTGCGTTTTCATAGCTTCCATTTCATCAATTGTTTCCAGACAGATAAGTTGACAAGACAGATAAATGCCAATGACGGATGTTGATTTTACTTCAATGGATAGATAAGACCAAGAAAACACCTTTTGCAAAACGCTTTTTCAATTTGAACAAGATTATGTACATTTATGATTCCCTGAAGTCCGTTGATTATTGCGTTATCGTCAAGGTTTTTTGTCAACGAGTGATGTGAAAATGGGAGTGAGACAGAACCCATATTGTTTCCACAAGAGAGTTTAATGCATTGATAGTATGGTCATTGCATAATTTGCAATTGGCAGGCACAGTCTTGTACTTCGGTTGACTAGAACCTAGCTTTGTGGTAGCTAGTCCTGTGTCACAGCTCCTCATGCGATTGCAGTTTGACTTCAACTAAAATCTAACTGAATTTAAAACTAGTTTCAATTTCAACTTGCCTCTATGCGAGGCTACTAAACTGCAAAGTACCATCTCTATCTGTTTCTCATTTTATATGTTTTTCCTTTCTGACCCCCTCTCTTGTCCTTTCCATTATATTTTAGTGATGGCTTTCTTACTTTATTTTTATTTTATGATCACTCTGTAAATTTATTTAAGGTCCCCCAAACAAACAAGTACATGTGCTTATGGGAAGACCTTGTTCATGTCAATCAACTTGCCTTGTTCTTATAAATTTGCTATTGTATTACTATTGTATCCTGTTATTGACATGCCCGAAATAAATAAAAAATAAAAAAATTGCGAAGTCATGATAAATTGGCGATATTTTACATTGGCTTAAAATCGATCAAATACACATACGCATTTACTGACATGGAAAATTATTCTACACTGACTGTGATGGTCACTATTGCGACAGCATTTGAGCGTATCTGCAGTAACAACCCTCCATCATACGGATCGGGATGGTTAGGTGCAAACTGAAGATATTGTGGCAAAGACTTTAGTGTGTGTTAGTTTTCATGCGTTGTGATTCAATCTTATCTTATTTCAGTACAATGAACATGAGAATAAATTAAAGCTTCCTATGTTGGACCTTGCTTTGGAGCAATTGGTTCCGGTTCATTCCTCTCAAGATGATAAGCATTTGAGTCCCATCCGATCACTGTCTCCTGTCCGAGATGAAGATAATGATGGTTAGTAAATAATGCTGAAATAGAGGAATTTTACCTTGAGAAATCTTTGTCATCAAAGAGATGATTGTTGTGTTTCATCCACAGCATGATTTTTAACAGCAACAGAATAAGTTATGTCCTACGCGGTTTGAGAGGGTTGGGTAGATAAAATTAAAGTCGGTTGGTGGTGCGGTCATCAGTGTTGCCCGAAGTACTCTGGCTTTGCTATCCTTGCGATGCTCATCTTCGATTCAAAGCCCACTAGAGCCACGAGCGCCTTGGAGGCATATATCGTGCGGGAGGCCAGCCCACGGTCCTGACTCTTGTTACCTTGCGTACAGTTTCCGTTTAGGTTGAGGATGAGGTAGTTCTGGTGCCTCATGGTGTGGCGCAAGCTGTGTTTCACCATTTTCTGTCTTTTTCGTCAATTGTAAGCTGTGAAAAGTAATTGATTCACCGTTGTTGTCCATTTCATCAGGGAATAAATCCAATCGACTGTCCAAAAAGCGTAAATGGGAAAGTACAAGAACCCTTCCCAGAGATGAAATCATTTTCCCATCAGACGAAAGCACAACTGACGCCTCTTCGCTGTTCCGCTTCCACTCAAGCAACACTTTAAATGCCACAACACCAAAAAGCAACAGCACTTTCAAGTACCGCAACAACAACAACAACAACAACAGCAACAACAACCTGAAGGTCCTCCCTCTGAAAAGTGCTTCAACAGGAGGTTAGAATTGTCTTGCATCAAATGGAGGCCGCGATGGCGTATTTTACGTTATTAAAGATATAGCAGGAACATTGCGTTTTATTTGAGCAGATGAAACGACTGGGATCATCGCTTTGTAACTAATCCAGTGGTTGTCAAGACAACGGCTAAAGTTAGCACGTAGAAGAATGAGGTGTACATTTCTATGACACTTGAGCCATGTGCATTCATTCATTGGGACACCACTGACATTGTGTAGATGACATTAACTTGCCATAGGTGAATTGTTTGACCACATGTCACCCCTGACTGCAACCAGCTGTCATTGTGCCATTGTTTGCTGGTCACTTTGTTCATATAATGTAACCTTGCTTAAAGTTGATTTATTTCTGTTTGAACATCACCATATTTATCCCTCCCAGTATACTAAATGAGTTGGCTTTGGTGTTTGGTTCGTAAGAGGACTGTTGGCTGCTGCTGCTGATATTGTTGCTCTTTGCAAAACTGTCACACTCCTCCAACCAAGTACTAGTCACACTGACAAACAGTCGATAGAGTAGAAATAGCAAATAGCAATCACGAGCAAATAGCAATCACTAGCATGCAGTCAGGCCAAAGCTGGAATGGAAGTACCATGTTTTGAACTTGCTCTAGACATGTGTGCATATTCTTTCGTACAATCTCAACTACCAATGATCCCTGGGAGTCTTGGACCAGAGTCCAGTCACCCGTTCTAAGAAGCTGCCACACAAATTGTGTGAATTTGACTTCGCTTAGATCTGAAATAGCGATATTTAATTTCAGTTTCCAAAGTTAAGTTTTTTGCCTTTGACGTATCGTGTAAAATCTATGCCTTGGAACATATCAGATGCGTAGTCTGCTAGCCCACAGTCCTGACTCCTGTTACCTTGTGCACAATTGCTTGTGCTTCCCATTGCGGCAGCCTACGAGAAGATACCAGGCTGGGTTTGACCTTGTGAGATCTGAACCCTGGATCTTTCGATCGAGAGCCCGGCGCTTTACAGACTGAGCTAACCCAACCCACTCACTGTGATAGTTTCTTCCAAATAGTATTGATTATTCCATATTGCTTGCAACCTTGTGATTTATTTCTAGGAAGCTTGAGGCACATTAATCGTGCTGCATCAGATGGTGCTGTCTCCAGCATGTACAGCCAGTACTCTTCAGGACTGTCTCTTGCAGAAGGCAGCTATGTTCTAGAGAACAGAGAGCACTCACAATTATCCTTGGATTATTCTGAAAGGTATGCAACACTGAAATGCTACCAGCGCAGTAGTAGCTCATGCGACAGTAACGTGTTTGGTATTCAGGGGAAGTGGGGTAGAGGGAGGGGCTCTAACCCTCTAACATTTAGGCCCGGGGCAACAATTATTCTGTAGCTTGACCGACAAACATTATCCGGGGGAGTATGCCCCCTTTCCCCCTAGCAGAGGCCTTCTACGATCTTAACCACTAACTTCAAAGAGCAAGCACCATCCCTGTTTGTAGAGCTAAGCTGAAATTGCAGATTGGATCTGACCTTTGAAGTACATTGATAATGATTCAATCTTAGTTCATGTCTGAATAGATTACTAGATTATAGAATGTTAGTTTGAGAGAAAGGATTCATTCGTTCATTCAGCAATGTTGTTTATTTGTTTGTTTTATCTTGATCACAGCTTGCGCTTGAGTTTTGTAAATTTACCAGCGGTGTGATGTCCTAAATGCTCATAACTTCTCGCATAAATTTCTACTGTTAATTTTATCTTACTCTTGAAACTACATCATCATCATCATCATCATCATTTATTCAGACACCATATAAGCCCTTTATGGTTTTTTTTTCAATGGACTGATACATGTTAAACAAAGTGGATAATGGTAAACTATATACATGATATTTTCAGGGTTTTTTTAAGTCATAGAAATTAAATAATCTATACATAATTTCTTGAAGGCCAAGCTGTCAGCAGTTTCCTTCATCAAGGACGGCAGGCCGTTCCACAGTCAAGCACCAGCTGACTGGAAAAACTGACAATGACTTTTCTGGATTTGGGAAAAAAATTGAACAAACCTAGCTTGTTAAAACTATTCAAACGCTTGTCACAATAGCCCAATTCTTTAAAAAGTCAGTTTATAATTAATTTTCTTTCTGTAGGTATTGTTACTCATTAATACAATCAATCAACAAGATTTTATTAATTGTAACTTATTGATCATACTTTGAGAAGTATTTAATCAATAAGCCGGTCCATAATGTATTGTGTTCTGTGATTATTTGTAGCAATCTCAGTGAGGAGCAGGAGGGCGCGCTTCGTCGACTGCCAGAAAACGAGGTTGGATGATTGCATTAGTATTTCATTCTCGTTGATTTTAATGCGTGTTTATGATCCAAAACATTACCTTTCTTGCACAGCTTTGTAATGTAATGTAATATCAATCTTTAGACAGTCGGCCTATTCACACAAATGCAAATAAATCTTCAGGTAATGCACAATATGTTCATGCTTCTAATACGGGGTATGATCGAAGTGATAATTTGATAGCTCTATTTGATAATATTGAAAGTGATATTGTCACGTTTACACTGGTTTGATGATTTTCTGGCAATTATTACACCCAAATAAATTGCCTCAGTGTAAATTGTCTCATTCAGGCAATGAATTGGTTGAGTGCAGTCCTGATGTACGGTTGAATGCAATTCAAACAAAGCCATGTTCTTGGGTCATCAGAGGTCAACTATCATGAATCCCAAAATGCATTAAGACTACCACCCAAATAAATTGTGCCAGTGTAAATTATCACATTCAGGCAATTAATTGTCTTTTTATTAGAATTCCACTGATAATCCGTCTTGTATTTTCTTGATATTTCTACAGAAATCTGCTGTTGGTTACCAAATTAGTTCTCCTATTTTAGTACTTCGATTGGATTAGTCGTTTTATGCACCGGTCGACAGCAGTCTGGCAACATTGCATTTAATCAGTGTGGCACAGTAATTGCTAGTTAGCACTTTAAAATATTTATAATATAAGCGTTTTACAAATGTACCATTATTATTATTAGATTATTAATGGAAGTGCTTTTTTATTACTTCATAGCATGAGCGTGGACCGGAGTTTGTTCGTATCATTGAAGACCCGTCATTATCTACGGTTGAGTTAACACCGGTAAGACATGGAAGGCATTTGATCCTTTAATTCTGTTATTTCAGGGAACCTTGCATAGGTTGACATTAGTATTCTGTTATTGCATTCTCAGAGTTTGTTTGAGTCGAAGTTTAAAGATTTAAGAAAGATCCACGTCATGCACATTAACAAGCAGAAGATGTTGCTACATGTAAAGGTATGAAAATCACATCAAGAAAGGAGCGATCAATCAATCAATCAATCAATCAATCAATCAATCAATCAATTAATTAATCAAGCAATCAATCAATCAATTAATCAATTAATCAATCAATCAATTAATCACTTTAATGATCCATCGGATCGCCTCACCTGCTGTAATAATAATCCTTTGTTACGGCCTGATGTTATATTTTTGACAGGTGGCTTCCGTGGCTAAGGATGTATTTGATCAAGTGGTCAGCTACATCGGTCTAAAAGAGACCATTTACTTTGGGTTGACACATATTCAAGGTGGGTTGAGAACTGGAAATGACTCTACCGTCTGCAGGTTTGTTATAACATTGATCGTTTCAGGTTGAAGTTTGGAACCGTGCTCTTTGAGGCTTCAGTGAATGAGTCGTCAGTTATTTTTTTGAATATGGCTCAATCTGATAGTCGTCACTAAGAACATTTCCCAACTCCTGTTGCAGTGTATCTACCTTACATTCAACTATCAAAATGAGATTAGGTAATCACTCCAAACCAAGTTTTAATCTGATTCTGCATTGCACATGAACGTTATCAACAATTTATGCAAGAGCCAACTGGTGGGTTTAGTGGGATTAGATCAGTTGGTAAAGTTCCAGGCTCTTGGTCAAAAGCGCCAGGCTTTGAATCAAGCACAGCCTGGCATCCTTCATCTGTTACCCATATAGGGAGCACAAGCAATTATGTGCAAGGTAACAGGAGTTTGGACCATGGACTAGCCCTGCACCTGATATGTCTCGGAAGACACTCCTGGCCCTATCGGGATTCAGATCAAAGAATAGCAAAGCCACTGACCAAACCACCAACTGAACGATCCTTTTTCACTTCTTCTCTGCATCATCTCTATTATACTGGAGGTTTACAATATTGAGGTGTGGTGCACGTACTGGTGTGCTGTGTGGATCAGATGACATCATCAAGGCTCTGCACGGTAAACAGTTGAACACATTTACAGCATAGGATTGTCTGTATTGACTTTAGCTGAGGATTATCTGAGAGTTGCAAGGGATAGTTGAATGAGTCATTGTGGTCACACTAAATGGATTATTCACATCCCAACTTTGAAGGGGGCAGATCGAATGTGATCTAGGGGTAGTTATTAATAGGAGACAATGGTGCAATTTGTTACCATTTTGTCCATGTGCATTCCATCGTTGCGAGTTATATAATTTAGTTTTTTATCTATTTCTTCGTTTCTAACATTACTCAATCAGCATTTGCTAGAGCGTCTGCCTCTCCACTGACTACGTCTGCAGTCGTATACAACATATCATTTGGTAACCATAAATCTAGAGTGACCCTAGGTCGTAACTTGGATGTTTATTTGCAAGCCGTTGCTGTCTCTGCCGTTGGATTGACTATCCTTTTTGTTATTTTCTTATCAAATAGACGGTGAACATGTCTTTGTTGAGCTGGAACAGAAACTCACCAAGTTCGCACCAAAAGGATGGAAATCCAAGGTGAGTCAACCTTTTTGTATGAATGGAATGTTCCATGAGCAAAGCAGTGTAGCATTCATTTTGATTAGAACATTAATTTGTATGTATTCATGTAAGTCGGTGGTTAGACTCTCTTTCTGATGCTTAACTTCAAATGTTAAAGTTATTGTTTTTTGTAAACACAAAATTGAGACACGCGAAATAGAGCAGTAATGCCGATCAAGTAATGGATCTAATAATCAACTTGCATGAATATTCATTATAAAATACAGTATGACAAATCCGAGATTCTCAACATTTTAGCTGTTCTCTTGTCTCTTCTTGTATCTGTCTTCATCATTCTCTCTGGAACCTCATTCGTCTCCATTCTTACACATTTCTCTCTTTCTCTTTGTCTTTGCATGCCTCATCTCACTATGAACTGATGCCATGTGAAATCCATGCTAAAATCATGTGAAAAACCATGTGAAAAGTGCCCCTTTCACATGGTTTTTCACACTGTTTTCTAATTCACATGTTTTTCACATTGTTTTGAATTCATAGTGTCTGGTCGTCTATCTCCATTCCTTGGTCTCTCCCTATTTTGTTTCGTTATCATCGCTGTCTTGTCCGTTTGTCTTTCATCCCTTTGCTGCTCTTTAAAATTCTCATAGAAATATTTCTTATTTCCCTAGCATCTTTTCAAATGCCCCATCTTGTAAATTAGTACATTTTGACTGAGCTGGATTTGAAAGCGCATCCCCTGACTTTGGAGTCAAGTATCTTAAGGATTAGATCATCGACTCTAATAAACACGTGAAAATGTGTATTTTTCTTCAAACGCCAAATGTGGCAACTCAAAGAGTCTATACTTGGCTACTGCAAAAACAGATGTTTGCCATCATTTCTCTTTAAATAGAACTATTCAAGAATGGAATAAGCTATCGGATGACATTATTACGTCTTGTACATTCTTGGTCATCAAAACAGATTAAAAGAGAACTTTTCTGCATATTGATCATAAGTACACTACATATTCACGAAAGACATGTTTACTTCCGAAAGAAAACAAGCAAATTTGTGCTTAAGGGATGACCCATGATCATATCATGTAATCAAATTACTTGCTATTCACACTTTCTATAATCAATTGTTTTGTATTTCGTTTACGATATGGTCTAAATATATACTCATACTCATACTCAGGGAGAGGTAAGTGCTGCTGAAATCAAACTGAAGTAGACAAAGATGGTTATTTCTAATAAGTTATATACGAGAATGGATGTAAATTGCTGCTTCCGGAATTGTTCATCTTGAATTGCATCCTAATCATAACAATTTTGTAGGCTAATTTTTGGGGTTTTCTTTTCTTTAATCCAAAGAGATGACAGCTGTTGCAAACGGAGTTTCTGTAACATGCGATTTGTTGCCAAACTTGTAATTTCTAGAAAAACTTCCCGAAGATTCCAGCAGTTTCCGCAAGGGACAATATTTTATCGGGCCCTGGATCTTTCATTCAATAGATGTAATCATTTTGAATTTGTACGCCATTTTGATTTTGTGGACTTCAACCCAATGTTGGTCGTTTTGTTGTTAGGGCAGCAACTCTAAGGATTTTGTTTTCCATTTTCGTGTGAAGTTCTTTGTCAACAATTTGAAAGTTCTTAGGTAAGGAGGCATGATTTGATGCTATTTTCATTGTGTCATTGTATTGTATTGTTGATGATTAAGCCCTGGTTACACGATGGGACCATGCTGACATCACAAACACTTTCAACTAACCTTTTGACAAAATGTAAACTTTAATCGAGACTTGCAAAGTTGAAGTTTGATTGTAATTCTAAGAAGTCTTGGAAACAAAAGCACACTGGACAAGTGCCTATTGCCAACTATAGCGCCAAACAATGGGTCGAAGAACTCTCTTGGTTAAAGTGGTACCTGTAGTTCCAACTGGTTTATTGTAGAACCAAGCAAAGTTCAAACATTAGACCAGCCACAAGAGCGGATAATTTCAACGATCAAAAGCCTGGACTGCCCCGCAGCCGATGTGCAAGCAGCACATGTGCTGTGAGTGCTGAAGAGTGCAGTGTTCAGGCCAGAAAGTTTCAACACATGTTTGAACACATTTTTTGTCTACGGATTCTCTGACTCTTTTGTGATGCTGGTTGAAGACTATCTGACGAACAGAAGGCAGAAAGTGAAAGTAGATGGAGTACTGTCACCCGGTGGTAATTAATGTGCTATCTGGAGTTCCGCAAGGCAGTATCCTTGGTCCCACGATGTTTAACATCTTTGTCAATGATCTACATCGCAGCTTGGAGCACTCCAGTCTTCTACAATATGCCGACGACACCACATTATACTATCAGGACTATGACGTCAATGTTGTGTCGTGCCTGGAGAAAGGCTTGGAATCTGTATGCAATTGGTTTGACATGAACCTGCTCAAGGTCAAGAACAACAAAATTCACTGCCTCGCCGTAGGAAACCAAACCCTAACTCTGTTCCTGCGGGATACCTTACTACAAACAGAGGAAGATATGAAACTCCTTGGCGTCGTAATTGGCAATGAATTATCATTTAAAGGTTTTGTAGATTAAACATGCCAGCTGGTGCGCGCAAAAGGCTTGAATTTAGCAAAGCTACAACTTCATTACACTCATGTCAGTTCATTTCATGTCAGCACGGTCGCATCATGTAACCGGGGCTTTATCCTTGCAGCAGCACATGAATATCAGTTGATCGTGTTTGTGTTTATTGCAGGCAACCGTTAGCAATTCATCTGGTCTATCTTGAATTACGTCATCATTTCATCCAAGGACAACTGTCTTGTGGAAATGATAAGGTGTTTCAGTTAGCGGCGCTCGCACTGCAAGCCGAATACAATGACATGAAGACAGATGAGTACAGAATGGAATACTTTAAACCATCTTACTACCTTCCTCAAAAGGTAATGACGAGAGTGATTCTTTTTTAGTGTCAAGGACCTGTGTCATCGTATTGTAACTTCACAAGGCGCAACAGATCTCTTGCTGTTGTCATATGACAGAGTGACCGCATGGATTGATGAATTAAACACAAGAACATCATGTGACGTTATTGTTCCATATCTTAATAATCTCACACATGTAAAGCTACACAGGACCACAGATTCATGTGTCATTCTTGTGAAATTCAATTGAACTCACTCACTCTTCCGTGATACACATAATTTTGTAGCATTCGAGGCATTGTTCTGTGCATTGTAGATATTCTTAATGCTGAGGTTAAGGTTCTTCTAAGGCCTAAGGTTCCACTGCTAACAAGTTCTACTTTCTAAAATGCAAGGAGTGACAATGAATGACCAATGTGCTCATTTTGTGAGATTGGTGACTCAGGCACTTATTGAGGCTTGAGAAAGACAACCATTCTCCAATCTCTTTTGCTTGCTAGTTGAGGATTAGAATTAAGCTGGTTTTTGTATTTTGCAGTTCTTTCAGGGTAGCGCCAGTAGAGACAGGGGCTGATGATCAATGGTAGCATGTTTTGAACTATTGCTGTGTATTCTATTTGGTCAGGTACTCAATTCGCATGCCGAGAAGTCCATCAGAGGAACCCTTGTAATGCTGCATCACTCACACCGTCACATGCCACGTGATGACGCAGAGAAGGCATACATCATGCAGTGTCAGAGCCTGTGTCAATATGGGTCACTTCTATATCGCGTTGCCAAGGTAACATGACTTAATGGTTAAATTAACATATCTTATCACCAGTAAATGGATTCATGTAGATATGTGTTTGCAAAGAATGTCTGTCTCTGCTAAGATTGATTTTGATCTGTGGACTGATGGCATTCCTTAAATCGCAAACACGTTGAGGAACGTAAGCAGCAATCAAGAATGGCAGTTCAAATGGAGGTCGCTTTGATCAAAATCAGTATTATCATACATGACTTCATCGTCATTTGATGCGATGCTTCCGCCAAGGCAGAAAAACCACTAAATTGTCAATAATTGATCACCGTTACGATTATTATTTAGGGAAATTACAACTACAAACATTTTTACCAAAAAATCAAAAACAGTTACAACAATAAAAAGTAATTGAGATTGATAAACTACTGATTGCTTTATCCCATCAGAAATGCGTAAAAAGGAAAGCAAAGTCTAGAATTTCATCAGGAAAACTGTAATTGAAAGTAGTTAGGCAGAAAGATGAATTCTAATTGACTGTCTTCTGACGACCGTTTAAAATAACAGAAGATGATGACGTTACCATAAAATGCAAGAGAGTTAATTATAAACAAGTTATCTTCTTGTTTATTCCAGTCAAAAGATGTTCTGAATGATCGCGTTGTGCTTG
This sequence comes from Calvadosia cruxmelitensis, assembly GCA_900245855.1. Lineage (NCBI taxonomy): Eukaryota > Metazoa > Cnidaria > Staurozoa > Stauromedusae > Kishinouyeidae > Calvadosia > Calvadosia cruxmelitensis. The sequence continues at coordinate 13,752 of OFHS01001070.1, forward strand.
GTCTTTCCATCAGCAATATCAAGATATTCCAGGTAGGAAGTAGGTCCCATGAGCCAATCAAGTCATTTAAACATTGATGCTTTGCGACTATTTTCTTGTTTTTAAATGTTCACCTAGCCATATGATGATAGTTTCTTGTTATTTGCATCAGGAGAATTCTGATGGCCTTCAGCTTATTCATTCATTGCAATGGGAGAAGATCAGACAGTTCTCCTTCAGAGTAAGAATTCTCATCCTTTTGAGCGCTAATAACTGAGTGATGGTTCTAGTCCGTATGTATGTATTGTATTCGTAAGAAGAGGAACGGGCTGTTCCAATGACTACATTCTAACAGGCTGTTCCAATGACTACATTCTAACAGGCTGTTCCCATGACTGCATTCTAACAGGCTGTTCCCATGACTACATTCTAACAGGCTGTTCCCATGACTACATGTAGTTCTCAGCTAACCCTGACATTGATTTTGTAGCACATTTCATTGTAACCTGGTTTTAACCATTTTAATTATGTATTCTAGATTTCTTGTAAAGCGCCGTTAAGGAGCATTGCTCGTTAGGGCAATTATGAATACTCAAATTACAATTCACTGTTGAAATGTGTTTCTATCTATATGTAGGAATGACACACTGCATTGTCAAAGTGTGCTTTTGTGTTGAATGGATTTCTTCTGTTCTTCACTTTCCTTCTGTTTATTGTTTGACAGAAGAAGAAGTTCATCGTCATGACGCAAGGCGTTAGCAACACTGACAAAATGGTGTTCTATACATCTCACTACAGAAGGTAAATCAATGCCATGTTATGATTATATATTGGAAGGTAACAACAGGACAAAATTAATCGTGATTTGAAAGACAGACGGACTGCTGCTTTGACTAGACAGCTACAACAACTGCCAGCCAATTTGTGATCTTTGAAAGGAGCTAAACTATCAACGTTGTTTGTTTTATGTGTTAACCCACAATGCAACTGTTGTGTTAATGATCAGTTTCCGGTTTAATGATTTTCAGCTTGCAGTGAAGCCTGTCTATATTACGGTCACCTTTGGGACTTGAGAAAAATCGCCTTTATAGACAGGTGGCCTTTCTGTCCAGGTCGATTTCTATAGAAAGTGAATAGTGGCCTTTATACACAGGTGGCTGCTCTATAGAGGTGGCCACTTATACAGGTTTGACTGCATTAAATTATTTACCTTCTCTTTAATTGATCTAAATTGAGGATTAAAATCTGCCTTTTTCAAGTTATTCCTTGATCAAGTCACAATAAAAGGTGCTTCTTTAGTGACTCGAAATCTTCATCTGTCATAAAGACATATGATTTCTTTTCAGATCCAAATACCTGCTGAAGCTTTGTCAGTCCTTCCATAGATTCAGAGTATTCAATCAAGCGCGTCTGTTGCATCTGGACAAGCAGCTCATTAAAAGCAGTAAGTGTTGACCAATAAACGCTAGCGTAGGTTTTATGTTCTTGTTTCCTATCTCGTTAAAGCAAAGACGAGACTTGTAGGTATAACATTCAAGTTTGATTTTTATATAATCACACCAGCTCATACTACAGCAATAGCACCTCTGGGATGAGCTCATTGCGTATTTGGCTAATAGGTCACAACAATTACCACTGTCATCTAATAGAGGCTACCGATTACATATTTAATTGATATATTCCACTAGGCAGATTAAATTGACAGCTGAAGACTAACAGATGGGATATGTATCCCAGCACAGCAATCTGCACGCGGCTGAAGTCTTTTGAAGATATGGATGCTACATCATCAATAAAGTAAACAGAATAACTGAATGCTGTCAATGAGCAATTCACTCAAATAGTTACAGGCTATGAGTTGGTAATGAATGTTTGAAAGCTGTGTACGGTAACTGTAAAATGCTATATTTAAGGCAATGAGCATTCTTAGTTGTTGCTTACATTCTTCCATGTGTTTGCAGTTTAAGAAATGCCATCAATCCGTAGATCGAGCATTGTTTTTGAGGAATATTTCAATGACCTTGATTGTCCTTGTTGGTCTGCAAATCAGCAAATTGCAGGCATTCATTCACTCATTCAGAGTTTCCACTTGAAATTTTTGCTTTAAATTCTGCTTACTTATCAGAGACATGTCCGTTTTCAACTTAGTTTCATTTGTTGGAGAGTGTCGGGTAAACTGACACTCTGGAAAGCAACTTATAATGGTTCGTAAAAAGAAAAGCAGTCGTGTTATCAAAGGGCCAGTACACGACATTGTAACGAGGCTCACTCGGCGGCTGACATCTAAGGGAGATTGTTTGTGCACATTAACGAGGGTGCGTCTAGCTCAACAGCAGAGCAGTGGACAGGCAATCAAAAGGTTGTGAGTATGACTCTCACGTTTCCTGTGATGAATAATCTCTGTTTTCAACAACATGCTTGTCTCAATGCACCACCACAGATGGGATCGTTCTTGTTGATTTATAGCTGATGACGCAATGGCTTGGCTGTTGAACCACCCAAGAGTATTCATCATCATGGATCTGTTTGTTTAACATCACTTTAACATTGATTTCAGCTGTCAAAGATAAGATGTCTCCTCAATCAAAATCACAGCAAATATCAAGGTCACCTCTCTCAAATTACAATGTTGCTTCTGAGAAACAAAAGACGAAATCCATTCTAACAGAATCGGAGCACATCCACCACACGGACAAAGGCAAGACACTGCTCAGTTTCTTGCTTCAATTGTAATTATTGTTCTATATGATCTTGCGACCTTGAGCTTATAGATACATCTTGTATGTACTTACCACAAACCACTGACAATGATTGCACCTTCAGTGTTGTTTTGCAGCAGAGAACCTATTAGTCTTTTTACGTGAGTTTTAAATCAGTCATTGAATAATTGGAAGTTGACCGTTCACTTTCTTGAATATTAATTTCTGTGTTGATGTCTGACTAATTGTACTTTGTGCTACGTTGCGGTAATTTCCGCTGTGATTCACTTCATAGTTGTTTGTGTTGCCAAATACAGCAGCGTGAATGAGAGCGTGTTGGGCGTTTCTGTATTGTGTTGAGAATTGAGCAAGCCTTCAGTTTACTCTTTGATTCCTTTTATTACATGGCCTCAAGAGCATTGTCCATTGCATAAAGTGTTTATTTTGTTGTAACATCACAAAGTGGGATAATGTGTTGGTGCTTCCGTTGCAGAAGAGAAACTGAATCGCCATCAGCATAGCACCTTGTTGTCTTCTGATGAAGAATACGATTTGCAGACTATTGTTCTGACAAAGAAGCCTGGACAAGGCCTGGGTATGAGTACTGGTATTGCTATCTCTCGTACAGCACTCAAACCGTATTGCACTCTTGCACAAAACAGCAACAAATTTAATTTAATTTAATTCTAACTTTGGCTTGCCATCTATACTGTCTTGTATTTATTTACATTTTTATTTTCAATAGTTTGATGCATTTATAAGAATAATTCAAAAGTTGTGCCTCAATTCTTTGCAGTGTTGGAGCATGTAACTGTAGGTGGGGTGTTGTCTTAACATTTAATGTTAGATATTGTCTTGGTTTATTCTGAACAGGAATTGTGATTGTTGGTGGAGAGGATATCAAGGGATTGCGTGGGACAATTCTCGTGAGTGAGGTGATTGAGCATGGCGTTGCTCATCGTGATGGCAGAGTGAGGAAAGGTAAAACCATGCCATTGTCCTTTTGTCAATTTCCTAACAAGCACCAACAATACGGCAATTTGTAATAATTATGTCATTAAGTAATAAAGTGAAACATTCCTATAATGGTCACCTTTGGGATTTGAGGAAATGACCTTTATAGACAGGTGGCCTTTCTGTCCAGGTTGACTACTATAGAAAATGTCATTTTGGGGTTATGAAGAGTGTTCTTTATAAACAGGTGATTGCTCTATAGAGGTGGCCGCTAATACAGGTTTGACTGTTCCATTTTGTTCTTCATGCAAGACCATGGCAACTGCAGGTGTATTGAGCTGCATGCTTTTGACGGACATCACCATGATGTGATGGTTTTCCTTTTATGATGATGTTTTCATATTATCAATGCACATTTTTAGAGAATCTATTCCTTGCTCATTCAGAGTTTACTGTTTAGGCTACATCTGTTCGTATTATGGCACATGTGTGTTGGAGCTATGAAATTCTTGCGAGCAAAACTGACTAGCAGGCTACACTACAGCAAGAATGACATTTCACATGGGTTCAATGTATGTCATGGTTTGATATGCAGGTATTGCGGTCAGTCTCACGAGTGCTTATACTTTTTATTCTTAATTGTGAATTTGATACAGGTGATTGTCTGCTGTCCGTCAATGGAAAGAGCTTGGAAGGTGTAACACACGATGAAGCAATTGACATCTTGCAAAACATTGAACAGCGTGCGGAGATTACAATTGTTCCTGCTAAGCACCTTAAAAGATGGCAATGTAAGTGTAAAATAAGACATCATGGCTCACAGATCACGTCGTGAATAGACTTTCATAAAAAATAGTTCAGATTGTGTGTCACATATAATTATTATGGACGGGTTTGAGGTAAAATACGCGACTGCAAGAACACACTTTTATGAACTAAATAGCTCTAATTCAGCTGGATGCCTGAATATTTTATCCACAGCAAAACATAGAACTGTTTCAGATGGAAGAAATGCACACAGCATTCAAGCCAATGTACAGAAGGAAGAAACCATCACCGGCTGGGTTGTCCATGTCCAAAGCTCCTACAACCGCCATCTTGGAGCCGATCCCAAGGAGGATGGAGTCCACGTCATTGACTCATGTGAGCTTGTGCTGCTGTCATGACGACTAAAAATTGGATATGTTTTCATTGGTTACTTGATTGTTGCTTTATCTGTATTGTTATCCAGATGACGATGATCATCATGTTACCAAGGAGACCACACCAGGTCACCCACAGAACAACAAGGACAATGCAGTACCCAAGGATCACACGGATCACAATGATATGGTGCTGCCTGCCATTCCTTTGAGGTCAAGGCACAGTCAATTGTCACGGCAACCTCACCCGTCTGCTCCATTGTCTGATGTACCACAAGAAAGAGTCACTGGTCACAGTCATGCTGACGCAGATCTAGATACTGCTGCTAGTTCTGACATCCATATTGTTATGCCAAAGACCAATGATTGCGAGTCAGATTCACTAGACAATGATGTCATTAGAAAAGAAGTTGGTCTGGCACGTTCTTTTTATATCGATTCTTCTTCAGACTCAAGCAGAGTGAGTATGCTTCTGAATGACAGTTATAGCTGGGCAGACGTCAGTCATGGCAATGGAAAACACTGTTAATTGGTTTTTGCTGGATTAAAATTGTCATTCCGTTTGCTGATTCAGGTCAACTCTCCAGACATATACACAGTTATGCTCGAGAAATGCAATGGGACATTTGGCATCAAGTTAACGGTGCGTAGATTACGTTGCTTTGACCAGTTCATGTCATTTTCGAGGTGGTCCCTCTGATTTTAGCTGTTTCTGTTATTCTGTTTAGGGAGGCGTTGATTCACACTCCCCTGGGGGTGGACTTTTTGTGATATCCCTTCTTCCGGATGGCCCAGCTGAACGATGCGGTCAGATCAAATGTGGTGATCAACTGATGGAGGTCAACGGCATATCACTGGCAAATATCACGCACAAAAAGGTTCAAAATCCACATTCATTGTTTCTTCATATTTTTACTGCACACCTTCAGGAGATATGATGTCAGTGTTTCATCATCTCAACGATTTCAAATGATCTTCTTACTCTGTTTGCTCTGATTTTGCACTTCTTTGTTTGACAAAGCATTGATGAGATCATGATCAGCCTATTTTCCAGAGTCATTCCTGCTCTCAACCCTGAGGATAACATGAGATGAATTTGTCCACGATCGTGTTACCAGTGTATTCTACTGCCGGGCTTTGTGCTTTGATGTGTATCCTTCTATCTACCTCACCACTCATGTTTAATGTGTTAAGCATTCACTTAGGGGCATCATCATCACTTACCTTGTTTGTTGATTAACTGAAGTGGTTCTGGTCCATTGCTCGTGGCCTTGAGATGGTTTCTTGGCAGTAGAAGCAACTCAGTGGTCTTGTTGCCATGGTATTGCATTGTGTTCTCACATTTCAGGCTGTTGCTGTGTTAAAGCATTCACCCTCGACCACCAGCCTTTCCCTTAAGCGCTTGGCTACTAAGTTTCAATCCGACGATGCGGTACAACATCCATCTGGCCAAACACTTGACTCGCCAGTCTCACACACCCCAGGCAGGAATAATTACAGATCAAATCAGGTGATGTTTCTATATTGGATGAACCAGCCATGTGTTCTATTGCATGTTATATTGTGTCATTCAGGCAAATGTGACCCTGTTGCCAAGGACGATGTTGTGGACAACAAACCTGAAGAGACTTTGCATGATGGGATATCGTCTGCTGTTGATCAAGCGGACAATTATGTTACACTTGAAGTATCTTTGACAAAGGAAAATGGCCGACTTGGGTTGTCATTGTTTGAAACTGCAGGTAAATAGCAATTCAAAAGGTGTTCTTGTCTTTATTTTTGTTTTACTTTTTATTTCTTTACATTTTAAAATCCATTATGGTTTGCGTTATAGTTTTGATGTTAAAAGACTTGATGTCACATCTGTTCCGTTCTTTCTTCATTCCATTGTTATTGTGCTCCATGGTTGGGGCATTTATTGTGTGTGTTGATCCATCATATTTATCCTTGATAATGTTGCTTAAGTTCAGTCTTGCATGTCCAATGTAGTTGTCATTTAAATGTAGTCTTCTGCTCAATCATTCTAATGGAGCTACAGGCAAACCTGTATTAGCGGCCACCTCTATAGAGCAGCCACATCTATAAAGGGCACTCTTCATAGCCCCAAGATGATACTTTCTATAGAAATCAACCTGGACAGAAAGGTCACCTGTCTTTTAAGGTAATTTGTTCAGGTCCCAGATGTGATCGCTATGGACAGGTTTCACTATTGTAATAAGATGAGGTGTGCTATGTTCAATTCCCCATCGGACGAGGAAAAGGATGAAGGCTTTGACCTTGAATAAAGGACCACCATGTGAAGGAAACCCATGGAGCTCTTCAAGAATGTGTGTCAAAAATAAAATATATTTGATGCTGTTTGCCGGGCTGCATGCCAGTATTTCTCAACAAATGAGCAAGCACTAGTCACAATTTAGCAGTGCAGCCATCGTCAACATTGAGGCTGTTAAAATTACTTAAATTATTTGCTAATATTTTGATTGAATGTCTGCTGTTCCATTGCAATACTGATATAACCAATTGACTTTTAAGGAAATGTAGCAAGGAGGTGCTGATAGATGCTGTTAGGCATGTTAGCCTCCTTGTGAGTATAGCCTCCAGTTGAGTGTATTAACGATGGCAAGCTTTGACATCTGTGCCTATCAATTACCAATTAGTATGAGTCATGGATGCAATGTTTTGCTGTTGCAGGTGGAACCTACGTGCGTGAGATTGTTGATGAACCCGCCGTTAGCTGTGGCTTATTCGTTCCTGGTGATTGGATAATTGCTGTAAACGACTGTGATGTCTCAAGTATGCCTCACGGTGACATCATCGCCATGCTGCAAGGTTGTGCCTCGGACGTCACAATCACTGTCAAACGGAAGGCATTCATGGTAAGCTACCATGTGTCGATGCTCTTAGGAAAGCATGAATGTAGCCCAGTTGTGATGGTATTAGACAATGCACTACACCAACAGGAAAGCGGATGCAATATCTCTTCTCTTTCATCCTATTTATAAACAAATTCGTTCTCGTCTGTGCTCATCACCAGGGCGCACAACTCATCTCTCGGCTAATACTCGTACAACAGTCAGTCTATGATTGTTTTGTGCGTCATCCTTATAACATGACTCTCTCTCTTCTGCTCTTATAATAAATATTAATTCACCAATGGTCACCATAGATAAGGTGTTTTGGCATTAGTGCTTGGTTTGGTTGTAGCTGTTTATAGCAAAAACTGATTTTGTCGGAGCTGGTAACCCGCGAATGTCAGTAGTCGAGATAGCAAACCTGTCACCACAACCAAGCACCAGTCACACTGCTAAGGCAGTGGAATTCCTATCACTACCTGCTAATGAATTCAAGTGAGATGCAGGGTGGAGAAGTTCCTAGCTCCCTAGCCGTATTAATCGTGGTGCAAGGCCTAATGTTGCATGCGACCTGCAGCTAATGCACATATTCTGGTAAAGCAAATATTCCGGAATCTTGTAGGCAGTAGCTATGGCCTGGAAATACTACTCACATCCCACCATCAAGGCCATGTGTGTGGCAGTGAGATTGACTGCAAGAACTCACTGTCGGGTGACACCCTTAACCAGCTGTGCCGCAGTAAGACCAGATTTGATTACAACCCCATAGCGTGTCTGCACTATGGTGTGATATTAACCTCACCTAACTTAAGCTTAGCTACATTTAATAATTAGTAATAATTATAATACTTATGAGCTTTCATACACGTTTGTTTGCATTGCTAATTAATTATGCTAATTATGTGGCTTCTGTGTTTGTCTTTCTTCTGCAGCATCCTAATAAGGGCGTATCACAACTGCAAAAGGATTGTGTCATGATATTTGCCGACTGTTGTGGGAGATATGGCTTTGACATTGTTGAGGTAGACAAAGCCATTGTTGTCAATAAAATGCACCCGAAAGGACCAGCAGCCAGGTACAGTGACCCTTGCGTCGTTTTTTTTTCTGCATTGTATTTGCTGTCAGCGTGTCCATGCTGTATGACTCTGTTGTGTTGTGTTTTGTTGAAGTAACTTTTGATCAGATGTTACTGATATAAACATGGGCTAATATGCAAAGCCATAGCATCTTGTAGGTTACTAAGACTGGTTAACCAAATTGCTCTTTATTCTTATGTGGTACCCTTAATTGGCATATCAGATCTATTAAAAATGTCAAAGGCTTATCAAATTGCTGGATAAATGATGATGTTTGTTTGTTTGCTTTCTTTCAATGCCAATATACCTCAATCGCAAGACCATAATTATAGAACAATATTTACAATTGAAACGGAGAAATTACAAAATATGCTAATAATATTACAAGATCATAAGAGCACACATTTCTGAAAAGATGACTCTCTTTTGAATTTTGTAAACATAACATTTCTCTGCTTTTCATCTGAGATGTTTGATTTGGAAATGTCTGGCTTTACATTGTGTGATCAATGGAGTGTGGTTACTTTCACAGGAGCGGTTATTTCCGCCAAGGACAACACATCAAATCAATTAACGGCATTGACACTCTTGAGTTGAATGTCACGACAGCCAATCAGCTGATTTCAAGATCCCATCCTTTCATCCAACTTCAAATTGAACCTGCTGAGAATCTTACAACTGGTTCGTCTGACGAGGCGTCATCTGGCAAACTGCTCCATTTGAACAGCATGTCCCTTTGTAAGCGAGTGGACGCCATGTGCCGTGAACACAGTGCAGACAGCGCTTCAACCAACTCAGAACAAAATGCAACCAATGATGAGGTAATCAAGAAAAACGAACATTCCACCATCCTCAGATTTAACATCACAATGATGCTAGTTGTCTGACCTGTGACTATATTCATTTCCACGATATATCCCACCTCTGATCTCTTTCTGATATCTCTGATAATCATTCCAATGATGTCATCATTAGCTCCTTTAGAACGGGATTGATGCGTCCTTCTGGGGTCATTTGATCACTGTTGATATGTTGACTGTATTTTTCTGTTTGGTGTTTCCAAGGGAACTGTGATATTGGTGACGCTAAAGAAAGAGTCTGGCAGTCTGGGGATGACATTAATGCAATGTGAAGGAGCAACTATCAAGGGTGTATTCATAAGGGAACTATTGGACGGTGGAGCAGCACAGAAATGCAACGCGTTGCTTCCAAAGGACAAAGTGATTTCAGTAAGTATCTAATTTATAACCGTTTGCAACAAAGTCAACTGATTGCAGATTGTTCTCATGTGTGCCATTTTGTAAGATAGTAAAAGTAAATACAATGATTGTTTGTTTGACTCAGATGTATATTGGTAGGAAGCTGGCCGTGACAGGGAGAGATGGCGAAAGGATCTTTTTCCGTAGTAGCCAGAGCTCTGTGTCACGGATGCAGCAACGCGAGGTCTTGACACAAAACACGAGACATAGACACAAAAGAGAGTGATTACAGCTTGACGCTGTGACGTATTACAATTGACATGATTACGTTAATTATGACAGAAATTTACATAACAAAAGACGTGCGTCATTACTACACGTGCACATTGTCTTGTTTAGTTGTCTAACTGCAATGAGGCATTCAATCGTCATTTGTAAATCATCTTTCTTTTAATTCGATTGGTTCTTCACTGCTGCAACTCGCTAGTTAATCTTTGACCATTGTAAACAAACGGGTTTCAATGCAGTCAAACATTCCCGCAAAATTGGCTCAACTGTTTCTTCAATGAAATTGTTTTTTCTCTTTCTTCTTGTTACGTAAAATTCCAAATAGGAAATATTTTGAGCAGATGTTGTTTTATTTTATTTTTATTTTATTTTGAGATCTTTTTGCGCAGATGCATACAAATGTCTTTATATTTGACGTAGACAGCTGTGGTTCTTCATTCGTCCACTCTGCTACCGTATTGTCTTTGCCAAATGGTGAGATCCCTTTCTGTTTGACCTGCAGGTCAATGGCGTTGATGTGCAAACTCACTCAAAGTCAGAATTGATAACTCTGTTGAGGTCGATTGATGACACTGTCACCCTCCAAGTATTCAGGTACGAGAAATGCCGCATCATCAATGCTGAGAATTGTTGACGAATGTATGGTTTACACTGACACTCTGCAAAGCAACTCATGGTGGTTCGTAAAATGAAAGGCAGGTCTTGTTACCAAGGCTTGCTCAATGATATAAGGGAGATTGTTGGTGCAGACTAACAAGGATGCATGTAGCATTGGTAGAGCTATGGACCGGCAATCCAGGGGGTAATGCCTTGGTTTTTCTGTGACGAACAACCTTCGTTTCCAACAACAATGCTACTCAAAATCATCTAAGTCATTGCCAGTAGCAGCCATGCAGGAATGTCTTTAACACTGTTTCTACATGTTTCAGCAATTCTCAAGTTGACTAAATGTAACTGTGATTGGAAACCAACAGATTATAAGAAATTACAATCAACAGATTATAATTAACAGATTATATGTATTCGTTACAAGAAATCCATCATAAGAAACAGCAACAGCAGCATCATCTCATGACTAACACAAATAAATATAAATATAATGCATTCAATGGAACAGATGACAAGTGTAGTCATATGTGTCGACCATTTGACCTCAGAAGCACAACCCATTCTGTTATCACTAATTGCTGCCGCGTGTACTTTGTATTGCGCTGTGCTACCTTTCAACACAACTCATCTTCCTGTGGACTTTAACAATAGGATGATATTAGATAAAGAAATAGTCTCGACATCACAGCTATTATATATCTTACTAGCCATGCTACTTGCTGGCATTGTCATGGCTACAATGCCTCCTCTTCTTGCTGGATTCATCATTTGCTTATTTTGTGTGGCATTTGGTAATGAGTAAAATGTATCGTTTCTGCTTTAGGCCTTCAAGGAAGGAGCCGGAACAACTCGAAATCTTGCAGAGTCACAAGGAAATAAAGAAAGTAGCTTTGATCCAAGCATGTTCTGTTGAGACGCTTTCGGAAGATTATGGCACCATCAGCGCGCTGACTGAAGACGGAGATGTTGACAGCCTATATGACTCATTGTCAGACTGTGAACAATCATTTGACAGCCAGACACATCATCAATCTGTCCCCAGTATTGTTCAGAAGATTCCACTCGTTAAGCAGCCATCGTTCCCCCACAAGCAGTATTATCCTGCACAGCGACTGAACAAGTTGCCCCTTTTATCACCGATCGCATCAGAAGACTGTTCAACCAAATCGCCAGACTCACTCCTTGCCAGCATCAACCAGAACGAAGCGTCTACTCAGTCTAACACACCAGCTACTATTTCAGAAGATTCCTTGATGAATGACGGATCAACAGAGCTTCAAAATGATGAATTACCTGAAATGAACAGTCCTGAGTCTCTCATCTCAAACGGAAACAGTGATTATTTATTTGGTAAAAGTGATTTGCCTGATTCGCTATCTCTGAGGTGGATTCAGGATACCTTGGAAGCTTTCCAACTCAAAATGGATTCATCTGATTATTTGGCTGAGCTGCAAGTGAGTTTTATTTCTTGTTAATTCACTGATTCAAGCTGCTATGCAGCTCCATCAAGAGCAGTCGTACTCGTTTACTGCACATTGTTGGTAATCATTCCAATACATGTCACAAATTCTCCTTTTCTGAAAATGTTTTATTGATATGCAGTGTCCGTGATTGAACACGTTATACACTTATATACAATGAAGCCAACCTTGTTTCATTTAAGGTCCTTCAAATGCATTATTGACAAAAATCAGATTGTTTTTATCAATGTTATTGAATTCCATCAGTTATTAGAAGCATCCTCTCGTAGTTCTTATTTACAACAAACTGAAGTCATCTCAGAGCAACAACCATACAGTCAACCCTGTATTAGCGACCACCTCTATAAAGCAGCCACCTACCTACCTACCTATGTACACCGAAAATCAAACGACATAGGTGTTCGACACGAATTAGGTATTTATCCTATCGGTATAGATATAAAAATAAATATTGTTAAATTATGGATGAAAATTGCTACCTCACCCTATGATAATTTATTATACCGTGCTTACAATGATTTAAATATTTTACAACATAAACATTACATTACTTGGTTAACAAAATTGAGGTCCATCCTGGACGAAACAGGTCTGTCTGGTCTATTAGATAATCCACGCAAAAATTTGAGCGACACAAAATTCCAAAAAAGCATTTTAAAAATGGTTCGAAACAGGCTGGAGAATCTATATCTTGATTGTCTCGGTACGAGAAAGTNGATTAATTGTTCTCTGATGTCGTTAATATGATAGCTTCTTTTCACGTTATGTAGCGGCTCAAGTCCCAGAAGGCAACCGATGATTGTGGCGTGGGAAGAAGATCGTTCAATGAGAAGAAGAACCGCTTCAAAGGCATTTTACCATGTAAGCAAAATAAGGCCCATCACAGCCCATGCGTTAATTCACATGAGCATTGTATCACGCGTGCTGTATCATACTTGCTATTTTACATGCAAGTCATTGTGAAATGGCGTGAACACAATGTGGCACGCTAGAGAATGCGCGTAACTAGTGAAGCATGAAAATGTGATCCAGCATTGTTTGACATCAAATGACTATTTGCTATGACATCAAGCTATTGTGTTAATTCAAGGCAAAGATATCGGACCAAAGGAGACACCCATCATCATTTCCGTTGAGTGGAACATGCCCTTTTGCAGCACATATGATGTGGTCCACAGCATACATGGTTTCAAACTAATCAGATAGCAGCACATTGCTCTGTTTGTAAAAATGATCATTACTTCACTTTAAATTCATCTCTCGTATGGTTTCTCTCGCTGGAATGGAGCCATGATACTTACGACTATACTCACACTCTTGCGTTCAAGGATGCCTAGCAAAAGTAGCACTGCAGTCCAGTGGTGGTTTCCGTGTTTCCTTATGGGTGCATCTCGTGATATTTGTCTCGTAATGTTGTCTTTGTCTCGGTTGGCCTGCAGATGACTCATCGCGTGTTGTTTTGAATGGCGGAGAAGAAGATGATTACATCAATGCAAGCCACGTCAAGGTACGCCAACTGCTGCAACTATAAACATTTCTAGTTCTGATTGGATCGGTAAAGGATTGCCTTTAAACAGGCTAAATAATTTCTCATTTTGCTTTGCAATTTCAGCTGGAAATTGGTGGAACATCAAGGCACTACATAGCCACGCAGGTGAACATTGTACTCATTGTGTTTCAAAATTACCATTCAAAAGTCGAATTTCTTTTTGCCTCTTTTCAATATGCAATTTTAGCATATTAATGCACTTTAAAATAGCAGTAGTGTACAGTGAAACCTGTCTTTAACGGTCACCTCTGCGATCTGAGAAAACTGACCTTTATAGACAGGTGACCTTCATAGACAAGTTGATTTCTATAGAAAGTGTCATTTTGGGGTTATGAAGAGTTGCCTTTATACACAGGTGGCTGCTCTACAGAGGTGGCCGCTAATACAGGTTTGACTGTACATCAATCGAGATGGCATTTTAGGGTGAATTTATTTGGTGCTAGAAATTTGGTTTATTCACGGAAATATACGGTACTTACTGCCGATGCCAGTGTCATTGTTTGGTGCTTTTCCGTTTCTGTTCAAGTGGAACGGTCGACTGTGTTGCAATGTGTTGGTGGTCAATGGTCCTCTTAATGGAATTTATTACCTTACGAGTTTACACCTTTAAAACTGTCTGTAATTATAAAGAATAGAGTACTGTAAGAATTTGATACAGAGCAAGGGAGAAAGAGCGTTGAATTGTTTTATGAATTTTAGCTGCTAATTTTATTGTTTTGTTTTCAGAACCCTCTTTCGAATACCACGGATGACTTTTGGCGGATGTTGTGGGAAACTAAGTCAGAGCTTATCATTGCCTTGGAGAATCCTGTAAATAAAGATTAATGTTTAAATCTCCTGTGCAATCCTAGAATATCCTCTCCATTTGTAAGCTGAACATAAATACAATTATATGAAGAGCTTCTCTTTGTTGTTTGACAGGGGAAATTTCCATGTTATTGGCCTGAGACTGCCGATAAACCGCTCGTCATCCACGACAGGTATGTGCAACTATACTACGTTGTGTAAAGCAATTTGTCGTAATGGTTAGATGCCTTGGTTTGTATTTTGCTCTTGTTGCCTGTGCAGATTCGTACTCAGACTCCTTGAAGAAGACAAAGGACCTTCCCTGACCCATCGCAAGTTCTCGATGACAAACAGGAAGGTATGTAATAGTCAATCGTCACAGCCGTGATACATTGTTTAGTCTTTGTATTGTTGACATTAGATTACAATGTTTCAGTCAAATCTTTAGTTGTGACCACCTCTATAGAGCAACCACCTGTGTATAAAGGCCACTCTTTGTAACCCCAAAATGACACTTTCTATAGAAATCAACCTGGACAGAAAGGCCACCTGTCTATAAAGGTCACTTTCCTCAGGTCCCAAAGGTGGCCGTTATATACAGGTTTCACTGTAGCTGAGATGCCCTTTTAAACTAGGGCATGTTGCAAGTATCCTGGTTTATTGTTGTGCAGCTTGTGTGTCTGAAATGGAAGCAGGAGTGTCACGGCTAATGAAATCGCTGTTTTGACGTTGCTTGTTTTTCTGCAGCAAACACAAAGTTTTCGTTGTGGCATCAACAGGTGTGAATTCTCTCCGCAGGTGGATACCAAATTGATAATACGTCAGATTGCCGTCTGCCATTGGCCGGATTCTGGTATTCCTAAGGTATTCAGACCCTGTTCACAAGCGGAGGATGATCCTTGCAAATAAAATGACCCTACCATCCGGGACAGGTGATAAACAAAAGAACAACAGTTGTCCACGCACGCGCAGTTCAAAACCAAAGATATTTCAAAATGCGAGGGTAAAAGTAAACAATGCAAACAGTCTGGATTCTAGTGGAATTTAAGATCAGCAAAATAGGATCTATGTTGCAAGGGGGAACGCACAAAACAGCTTTCTGCTTGCAGGGATGTTCCTCCCTGCCAAGAAGGATCATTCTTCCACCAGGGTGTTCTGCCTCCCCTGTGAATGCATGTAAACGGTTGAATTGCATCATCCCATTTGCAAGGATCATCCTTCCCATTTGTAAATATTGTTAATTAATGTTAACTGCGGTCGCTCAATCCCCCCGACCCAGTTCATCTACTGCTTTTCAAAGGATTGTCACCCCGTTAATCCAATCGCAACTATGCTTTATCGTCTGCTGTAGGACCCAGTCCTTTTATTGCGATTGCTGTCGTCTGTTCAGAGGATGGGATGTAGTTCACCGTGGGTCGTACATTGCAGGTAAGTCACCACTAGGCAAAATGTATTAGCATGATGGAGTACCAAGGGCAAATTATATATTTTGTGCAAACCTTTTGGTCTAATGACTATCATAAAGTTTGATTATTGTAATTGAAAGTTAGATTTATTTTATGGCCTTAACCAAGTTATATGTACATGTGCAAGTACCAAGCGAGAGGCATATCATGGCAACACGCAGTTTGGCTAATTTCGAGAATTGTAAGCCAGCGACGAAGCTTTATTTTGATGCTTTCTGCTTTGCTTTGAGAATGTCAAAATAAAATTAATTTGCTGATCATGAAAAGTATAAGCCGTTTGGAAAATACATTAGAATCAGAGAAAATGGGAAATTAAGTAAGTTGACAACCAGTAGAATTAAATTTATTGAATCGTTGTAGGCCTACAGTCAAACTCGCTTATTATCCCGCTGGATCACCTGCGTCAAAGACAGTTTGATTGACCCTTTGCAAGGATCTTATTCCTTACAGTTTTATTTATTCCATCACAAGGCTTACACATTACAATTTACCTGTCTCAAGAGACCACTTGTCTTAAAGGACCACCTGTGTCGAGAGACCACTTCCATTTGTTCCTTGGGTGGTCTCTTAAAACAGGTTGTATGTCAAGTTTTGTCAACGCTTCTCCGTTTCAGTTCTGGCATTTCTCGAACTGGTCTCTTCATGGCAATGGAGGCTGTTTTGACTGCGTTTGTGCAGGAGCAGCAGGTAACCATTTGAGTTTCAAACAACTTCTGCACTTACAACAGCGTGTGCTGCAGTGAAGATTAATGTGGATTGGGTTTCTGTTGCAGGTGGATTTGTTTCAGCTGATCGCGGAACTGAAGAAGCAGAGGAAAGGGATTGTACAAACCAGGGTATGCCTAATCATTACGCCATAAGACGATCGCATGTTGCAGTCACATGTTGTAGTCACATGGTATAGTCATAGTAATGAGCCCATCTTAAAGGGGCCAATGAAAAGCGTTTCCTACTCTAGAGAGGGGCTCGCTTGGACCTAAGGGTTACTAAGACAGGATAGGCCGTAGTTTAGGAGTGAGTGTGCCTTGAAGGAGCTCTTATCTACCAAAACCTCAGCATGACGTCATCTCAGTAACAGTGCAGCATAATGTTAGAAGTAGCGAGTTTTCTTTTGATGACCGGAATACCAATGCAGGCAAATCAACAAAGGCCTTTCACAGATCATTCATTGCCCTCAGCGGTTCTTCTCTGACTGATATGTATAATTATTGTAGCTAAAAGTAATCTGCATCACGATAAAGACGCATAATGGTACTTAATTAGCATTGAAATTCACTTCACCCTGACACAGCTGATCTCGAGCATGTAATCGGACAAAGTCAAGTGCATTTCTGGGCCAGAAAGCAATTGTTGGGATGATGGAATTTCCCCTTCAACTCCATTATTCCACTGGCGCGGCAGTGTGACTAGTACTTACTTGTAGTAACATGAGTGCGATCTGAACTGATATCATTCTAGTCAAACGGCATCAAGCATCATATCTCTGGTGATGATTGTCAGCAGTACATTCCTAATGTTCTTTCTTCTGTTTCAGGAACAATACCGCATTTGCCATCTGGCAACCATTGCACTGCTGGAGAACATGGCAGCAACAATTCAGTCTGAATGA
>OFHS01001071.1:0-23068 GCA_900245855.1 Calvadosia cruxmelitensis
GCTCTGATACCTGCCTTGATAGCCACAGCATACAAATTAACTCTAACGGCTCTGATACCTGCCTTGATAGTCTGTACTATTTTTCTTCAGCATCATGGATGCCAAGGAATTTGAATGGGAGAGCCAGTTGCGATTCTACTGGCAGCAGAATGTTGACAATCTGGTGGTTCGTCAGTGCACTGGCGCCTTTGACTATGGCTACGAATACATGGGATTGAATGGACGTCTTGTTATCACGCCACTAACGGACAGGATCTATTTGACTATCACACAGGTACGGTTCTTAACTTACTACTGCCGTTACGTCTGTATTCTTGTTGAAAAATTCAGTAGAATCTGTCTGATATGTAATATGTTTGCACTTCAAAGCGACCGCAGGAATCACTGAGTTAAATACATTTTGTCCTTTAGAAATTCAGATATTTCCATAAATTACGGTTTTCATAGGACTAGTTTCTCCTGTCTCATTGTAGATAGCCATTTTTATGAAACAGATACCCGGCACCCGTGGTCTTCCCCTGGTAGTTTTTGAAATTCATTTCTTGTCTCTGTTTCCTCTTATATTTACTTTGAACAAATACAACTTTCTCCTTTGTGAATTGTTGGGCTGTAGTTATGTCAATCGACTGCCGAAAATGTGATGATAATTTGGAGAAAACGATTGAAATTATGGACAATTTTCAAAAGCGCAAATCCCTATTAGGCCATCATTAGTCACGGTATTTATGTTATGAAAAAATTAACTTTTTACTATTACCAATACTGCATCACTATACGTTGTGTTTGATGTCCGTGCTCGCTGTTTCCAGGCCTTGTCATTGCATTTGGGTGGTGCACCTGCCGGACCAGCTGGTACTGGTAAAACAGAGACAGTGAAGGACCTTGCCAAAGCCCTTGGTCTCTTATGTGTGGTCACCAATTGTGGAGAGGGCATGGACTACAAGGTGATAGCAGTAATAATGGAGATGGTCTTCTACTTATGAAGAGGCCTCTTGGTGCACTTATGACATAAAATATGCCAATAATCACAGTGATATGCGGCTGACAAAATAACCCATTGGGAAAGATGAAACGACACTCAGTGCATCATTATGCGATACTCCCTACTGTGTATAATAGAATAGCTATGGAATACTATTATTGTGCCTTGTGATCTTTAACCATCTGCAGTAGTGCTGTGCCTTCGAACGGAGAGAATTCGCTGAGAAGTTACATTCCACATAAGAGATTGTTCTTTATTCAACGGAATCACTCATTGAAAATATCCTACACAAGAGATTGTTTCTTTATTCAAGGATCAACCATCTCATCCTTAAGCAAGACCTTGAGTCTTGGCACTATGGCATTCTTCAAATTCCATCTCAGTCATTCGTGGCTTGCATATTAGGTTAGCGTTCGTGTACTAGACATAAGACTACACTTAGTCAAATTCAGTTAATTTTCCTCTGCTGTTGAAGCTAAATTGTGGGATGTTAAGCGGATTGAGACCGTATGCACTGTGAATTAGCAAAGCCAGTATGGCAAATGGAATTCACCCAATGGGGATAATTAGCGATATGGGGACATTATCCGATGTGATATTAACCGTTTGTATTTTCCTTGGAGTGATAACCTGTACAGTGAAACTTGTCTATAACTGGTCACCTTTGGGACCTAAGGAGAATGACCTTTATGGACAGGTGGCCTTTCTGTCCAGGTTGATTTCTGCAGAAAGTGTCGTTTTAGGGTTATGAGGATTGGCCTTTATACACAGGTAGCTGCTCTATATAGGTAGCGGCTACAGTGAAGCCTGCCTATAACGGTCACCTTTTGGACCTGAGGAAAATGACCTTAATAGACAGGTGGCTTTTCTGTCCAGGTTGATTTCTATAGAAAGTGTCATTCTGGGGTTATGAGGAATGGTCTTTATACACAGGTGGCTGCTCTATATAGGTAGCCGCTAAAACAGGTTTGACTGTATTGTTTTGTGTCTTTGCAGTCCATTGGGAAAATTTTCTCCGGTTTGGCTCAATCCGGCGCCTGGGGATGCTTTGACGAGTTCAATCGCATCGATGTCTCTGTTCTCTCCGTCATTTCAACTCAGATCAAGACATTGCAGAATGGCCTAGCGCTATCATTGAAACGACTACAGGTACACGCTATAGACATTGTATACACTGATGTCACTTACAGTCAAAACAGACACAATGATAATGACATCACGGCATCATGATTTAAAGAACATATGCTATCAGTGTTCTGGGAACACTACCATGCATAGACCAGCTGGAAGACATTTTAAATTGTAAATAGGACTTTTAAAGTGGTAATTATAGGTAATTTTTAGGTTCACGTTCAGATAGTTTTATTGAGTAATTTGTAGATAATTCTAGAGAAGTTTGACCATGTAAAGTTTCAATTTTCATTGATTTATTGTAGTTTATTTCCCCGGATATTCAATTGGAATAAAGATAACGATACTACGTAACATCCATTCAATCAAGTGCGATCCCAATGCATTGTTTAAATCCCAAAATGCATCAGGAATGCACTTGGCCAATTGAAATAAACTTCGTACAATACCAAGAAATCTGACTTTCTAACATTACACTGACTTTCTGTGTAACTCTGTCTTGAATTTGCTGTTGTATTTCATTGGCAGTTTGNATATAGGTAGCGGCTACAGTGAAGCCTGTCTATAACGGTCACCTTTGGGACCTGAGGAGAATGACCTTTATAGACAGGTGGCCTTTCTGCCCAGGTTGATTTCTATACGAAGTGTCATTCTGGGGTTATGAGGAATGGTCTTCAACTCAGGTGGCTGCTATATATAGGTAGCCGCTAATCCAGGTTTGACTGTATTGTTTTGTGTCTTTCTTTGCAGTCCATTGGGAAAATTTTCTCCGGTTTGGCTCAATCTGGTGCCTGGGGATGCTTTGACGAGTTCAATCGCATCGATGTCTCTGTTCTCTCCGTCATTTCAACTCAGATCAAGACATTGCAGAATGGCCTAGCGCTATCATTGAAACGACTACAGGTACACGCTATAGCCATTGTATACACTGGTGTCACACCCTGCGTAGACTAGCTGGAAGACATTTTCAATTTGTAAATAGGACTTTTAAAGTGGTAATTATAAGTAATTTTTAGGTTCACGTTCAGATAGTTTTATTGAGTGATTTATAGATAATTCTAAAGAAGTTTTATCGTATAAAGTATCAATTTTCATCTATTAATTGTGGATAATTTCCCTGGATGTTCAATTGAAATTAAGATAACGATCCTATGTAACATCCATTCAATCAAGTGCAATCCCAATGCATTGTTTAATTCCCGAAATGCATCAGGAATTCGCTTGGCCAATTGATATAAAATTTGTACAATACCAAGAAATTTGACTTTCTAACATTACACTGACTTTCTGTGTAACTCTGTCTTGAATTTGCTGTTGTATTTCATTGGCAGTTTGAAGGCTGTGAGATCAACCTTGATTCGCGCATGGGTATCTTCATCACCATGAATCCAGGTTATGCCGGACGAACCGAGCTACCAGAGAGTGTCAAGTCACTGTTCCGTCCAGTCGTCTGCATTGTGCCCGATTTACAGCAGATTTGCGAAATCATGCTATTCTCAGAAGGATTCTTATTGGCCAAGGTGTGTTACTCAAGTATTAAGTCATCAAGGTGACACTGTCTATCCACTGCTTCTCTATATTACAATCCAACCTGTTTCAGCGACCACCTCTGTAGGGCAGCCACCTGTGTATAAAGGCCACTGTTGATAACCACAGAATGACACTTTCTATTGAAATCAACCTTGTCCGGAAAGACCACCTGTCTGGTCTATAAAGGTCATTTTCCTCAGGTCCCAAAGGTGACCGTTATAGCATGTTTCACTGTATAAAGTGCTAGGTAGCCGTGCAGTTATGAAGCCCTGGTAGCAACTGTCTCTTCTGGATCCTGTAGTTGTCAAATGCGACTAATACCAGTTTCCAAATCTATACAGGTGCTGTCAGGAATGATGCGATAATTGCATAACAAGTAAATATGAAATTGTAATTGTAATTTTGCAAATTGAGTATTTCTAAACGCCCTAACGAGCAATGCTCCTCAATGGCGATCGAAATAGGCAGTCGCAATACGCCGTGAACAGAATGCGCGGCATAATCAGTTTTATCGGATCTCCACATGAGTTGTTCTTTGCTGCAGTCTCAGGATATTCCAGACGAATTTGGCTAATATCACGGATGTACTGTAAAATGTATGTCCGCTTTAGATCTCTCTTCTTCACAGTCACTCTCCTAGTTGATCACCGAGGGTCGGCTGAGTGTGTGAACAATCACTGCTAACATCTTTTGGTATAGATGCTGTGTCACGCTGGAAAGTCAAGACCATTAGAGTCTTACAAGCTCTCAAGTCGTTTCAAATGCACATGGCTTTCATATAGGTGCTCTCCCCAATACTGTTATTGAACGTATAGATCAATTGGCCTGACTATTTCTTTTACTTCACCAACAATGCAGGTTCTGGCCAAGAAAATGACTGTTCTCTATCGACTTGCCGCTGGCCAACTGTCCAAGCAGTCTCACTATGACTTTGGTTTACGTGCACTAAAATCTGTACTGGTGATGGCTGGTGAATTGAAGCGAGGCTCACCAGACTTACACGAGGTATGAGGGCAACATTTTGGCACACATGTGCTCTGGCGCAAATATGCAACATGTTTGTAGTCAAAGTAAACAACTTGACATTTGTTTCCATTTTTAATATAGTTTATCCATATTCTTTAGACGCATTCTATACATGTAGTAACCTGATTATTACATACGCATGCGTGCTGAATCACGTGGGAAGATGACAGTTATTTTCCTCTTTCTCCCCTGCCAGGATGTTGTACTGATGCGAGCATTGAGGGATATGAACCTGCCCAAGTTTGTCTACGACGACGTACCATTGTTCCTTGGTCTCATATCAGACTTGTTCCCAGGACTCGATTGTCCCCGTGTGGCTTATCCAAAGTTCAATGGTGCCGTGGAGGAGGTTCTCAAGTCAAACAACTACCTTGTGTTGCCAGAACAGGTGAGTTGACTACAGTGAAACCTGTCTATAACGGTCACCTTTGGAATCTGATAAAAATGACCTTTATAGACAGGTGGCCTTTCTGTTTAGGTTGATTTATAGAGAAAGTGTCATTTTGGGGTTATGAAGAGCGACCTTTATAAACAGGTGGCTGCTCTATAGAGGTGGCCGCTAATACAGGTTTGACTGTACTTTGTATGGATGGATGGATATTTGTTTAAAACAACCCAAAATTGGATGAAAAAATGATTAACATGTGTCATTTATTTTGTAGGTTGATAAAGTCGTCCAGCTGTATGAGACGATGTTGACAAGGCATACCACGATGGTTGTCGGGCCAACTGGTGGCGGCAAGTCAGTTGTAATCAACACACTGTGCCAGTCTCAAACAAAGTAAGCTCAATGGATGAATACATTTGTTGTCAGCAATAGTTTAAACTGTGTAGATTTAATCAAATGACCTGTTAATTAAGCATGTTAATTAGTTTTAGTCTCAATATGTATAATTATAGTTTTTTCAAATTGTAATATTCATTTTAAGTGACCTGTTGAGGCTGTTGTAGCGACCACATTTGCTAAATGACTAGCTCTGTCGATTGACCAGTTTTTATTGCTTCCATGTTTGGTCGCTTCACACAGGTTTTTGTGTCGTCGCATCATGTAAGCACATTCCAGAAATAAATTATTCTGAAGTGTTGTGTTTCCTCCTGCACCACGAAATAATTATATGCAACCTATTTTGAGAGCGATATGTATTGTTTTGTAAATTGCCCAAAAAATCCAACATTTATACCCCTTTACTATTTTGCGATAGACATACAGGCAGGTTTTTAACGTCAGATGTTTTGAATTTTATTAAAAGTCGTAAATTTATGCAATTTGCTCAATGCCTGGCTTGAGTTATGTCAAGATTATAACAACACAAGTTCAGAAATTTTATATTGAAAATTTAAACTAACGTGCAAATACAATTAAAAGCTATACAAATTTCCAAAACTATTACAAATTGAAAATATCACTCAGCATTTTGTTGTACGGCAAGTTTTATTTGCGCCATTGTTTTTCTGAACACCTTCAGGTTGGGTTTGAGTACACGACTGTACACTTTGAATGCCAAAGCGTGCTCTGTTGTGGAGCTCTACGGAACCCTTGACCCTATCACGCGTGACTGGACTGACGGCCTGTTGTCCAACATCTTCCGTGAGATCAACCGACCGACAGACAAAAGCGAGCGCAAATACATCGTGTTTGACGGTGACGTCGATGCCTTGTGGGTGGAGAACATGAATTCTGTGATGGATGACAACCGTTTGCTGACATTGGCCAATGGCGAGAGGATCCGACTTCTGAAGCACTGTGCCCTCCTGTTTGAGGTCAGTACAGGTTTTCTATCTGATGTCACTTTGGCGGTTAAAACCAATCTTATTGTGGGCAGGGTATTGTGTTGCTTTGTGTTGATTTTTCAATGTTGTCTTGCCGTGACGTGACATAACATGACATGATTGGTATGACATTCACATATAACGTAAACTGGAATACAATTAACTAAACTGATCCGTCATACGATGTATTGTAACAATGAAGGAGTTAGATAACTTAAATCAATTCGACTGCAGTGGAAGTACAGTAGAAATGATTCTGAAGGCATTGCATTGCCTGAAATATCGCATAAACCGGAATCCGACTAGCTTGATCCCGAAAATATTAAATAAACCGGAATTCGATTAGCTTTATCAAACGATGCTATAGGCTCTGTTATTTGTTGACTTTGGGTGTTTGGCCTCATTCCAGGTGGCTGATCTCGGCTATGCTTCCCCTGCCACTGTATCGCGATGCGGCATGGTGTACGTGGACCCAAAGAACCTTGGCTACTTGCCATATTGGAAGAGATGGTGCTGTGCGAGAATCAAGAAGAAAGAACAAGACACCCTCGATGCATTGTACCAGAAGTACGTTCCATCGTGCATTGACATGGCCTTGGAAGGGATGGTCGACGGCAACGAAGTGGAAAAGCTCAAGATGGTCGTGCCTGTTACCAATTTGAACATGGTAGGCTATCCATGCATTTGTCTTATATAGTTGTCAGCATTATGGTGGTGACGATATACAGTCAAACATCTGTCGACGGCTACATGTATCGAATGACTACCTGTCTTGAGCGACCACCTATCTTAAGCGACCATCTTCCTAATTGACTACACGTATTTCTGTACCCACCCATGTTTAAAATACCCATGTTATTGGTCTCTTGAGTAATCATTTAAAACAAACTGTGCTGCATTTCTTTTAATATTCAGCCGAGTACAAGCCGTGACGACTGAATACGATTATGTACAATATTGGAGACCCAAAAATTATCGACAGTTGAAGTTTCGTTCTGCAAGGGGCGTTCTAGTTTGATGTGCTTAGCAGACGTTCCGTTTGTTTTGAATGGCTTCGTTTTTTCCGTTGTATTAATCTGCATTGATGTTGAGGAGCTCCTTCTTATACGGCGTCTCATCTCGACTTCATCAGGTCGTCCAGCTCAGCGTCATGCTGACATCGTTGCTGCCAGCCAACGACCAGAATATCGCCTGCCTTGACGACGAGACACTGGAGGGTGTCTTTCTGACGTCGTTGGTGTGGTCGCTAGGCGCGTGCTTACTGGTGGACGACCGATTGAAGTTTGACCAGTTCGTCCGCCGACTGTCATGTCTGCCGCAAGCGTCGGACGATAACCCATCGACTCCAGTCGGTCAATTGCCATCGTCTACCACCACGTTGTTTGACCATTACTTCGATCGGGAGCGTCGTTGCTGGACCGCCTGGGAATCGGTTGTTCCGTTGTACACGCACAATCCTGACGTGTCTTTCAACGAGATCCTGGTGCCGACGATGGACACGGTGCGTGGTAATTGGCTGGTTGAACTCAACGTCAACGTCTCTCGTCCGGTCGTACTTGTCGGCGAGACAGGAACGTCCAAAACGGCAACCATTCAAAACTTCCTACACAATCTGAACAAGGAGAGCTACGTAAGGATAAAAACGCCCTCGTGATATCTAGCTATCGTCGTTTGGTCGCCAGGCCGTTCTGTTCATTTGTCTTCTGTTGTATCCAGGCCCAGTTGGCTATTAACTTCTCGTCGCGCACGACGTCTATGGACGTCCAAAGAAACTTAGAGTCGAACGTCGAGAAGCGAACCAAAGACGTCTTCGGCCCTCCTGTAGGACGTCGCCTGTTGGTCTTCATTGACGACTTGAATATGCCTCAGGTCAGTGACTAACCTGAAACTGGTTACCAATTGAACAAGCTCAGCCCCAACACATGTTGGAATGCAGCTGATTCCAGGCGTACGAGTTTGAGCTGCTGGTGACACTGCATGTGTCGTCAACATTCATGCTTGTCATTACCGTGCCGTAAGGTGTTTGTGCTGGTAACACCAATGCACAATGTGCACGAATGTCAAATAAGATAACGGTAATATATTCCAAGGATCAACATACAAGGGCTTTCAGGCTCTACTAACTAACTGTTAATAGCCAGAGTCAAGGATTATATAGATACAGATAGACAGGGCTACATGGATATTAGGTTGTAGCACTATACAGCGGGGATGGGTATAACTATTTCAACGCTCGCTGTGGCCTGCACTGTGATGAACCATAATGTAGACCATCTGGTCCTGTTCTGAGCAATCTCGCTCGCTTTGTCCATGTTCAGGATGCCAATAGATGCAATGTCCTTTCTAATCGGATCCCAGTACAGTCAAACCTGTATTATCGGCCACCTCTATAGAGCAACCACCTGTGCATAAAGGCCACTCTTCGTTAGCCCAAAATGACACTTTCAATAGAAATCAACCTTGACAGAAAGGCCTAGAAAAGTCTATAAAGGTCATTTTTCTCATGTCCCGAAGGTGGCCATTATAGACAGGTTTCACTGTGCGACTTTCTCGGTCGCCTCCCACGTCGGCAATCAGTTGACTGGTGACGTAATTGCAATCCAAGAGGGTAATAGACCGAAGTAGGGTCAGACCGAGAACAGCAAGGCGGCTTTTGAGTAGGACTGCTGACGAACGGACGATTTCCGTGAGTTGGTGGAAGTCAAAGATTCCTTTATCCAGAACTGCATTTGAACTGAACTTGGTCATTTGGCATTTTCCGTTTTTAGGTGGACAGCTATGGAACGCAGCAACCGATTGCCCTGCTCAAATTGCTCCTGGAAAAAGGTGGAATGTACGACCGGGGGAAAGAGTTGAATTTCAAGCAGTTTAAAGACATGGGTTTCCTAGCGGCCATGGGCAAGGTAGGTTCTTGTACCATATCAGACGCAGACATGATTTAACAATGTTTTGGGATTGTTTCCTGAATAACTTCTTTTCGAGCATCCTTCTTTTTTTCATGAACCCTTGAACTTGTCGTTTTATTGATGGATACTTTCCATCAGGTTCCTCTCATGCTGATTAAAAATCTGCCAAAGGACAAAATATTGTAATAGTTAGGCGGTTTTTGAATTTGGAATTATGTAAGAAGTTTAATGATCTCAACAAATTGACTTTCACTAGTTTATTGTAATTATTTATCAGCATGTTATAAGTTGGATGAATTAAACGTCATGTGAGCTACCTATATATATATGAAATTATAATGTACAGTGTATATGAAAGATGTTTGTCTTTTCTGTTTGTCAGGCTGGCGGTGGACGGAACAACGTCGACAGTCGCTTCTTGTCACTCTTCAGCATCTTCCACATGACGTTCCCTTCCGACGCCGCCTTGAAGACCATCTATTTGTCTATCTTGGATGGTCATTGCCTGCCGTTCAGTCGCGACGTCAGAGCGACCACAGAGCGTATCACGCACTGCACGCTGCAACTGTACAAGACCATTGTCAGGATGCTGCCGCCGACGCCGTCCAAATTCCATTACATCTTCAATCTACGAGACTTGTCTCGCACCTACCAAGGACTCTGCCAAACAACACCGGACCACTTTGCCAGTCCCGAGCGCTTCGTTCGCGTGTGGCGCAATGAATGCCTGCGCGTCTTTCACGATCGACTCGTTAACTCAACGGATAAAAAGCTCGTTCAGGTTTGTCATTAACCAAGCCTCTTGTTCTGCCCGTAGATTATCATTTGCCTGCAATCTGGCATTGCTGTTCTGTTCGTTGCAGGAGACCATTGTCTCATTAGTCAAAGAGCATTTCGATGATGCATGGTCCGATTGGGTGCTGAAAGAGCCTGTCCTCTTTGGAGACTATCGCAACGTCCGAACGGGAGAGCCACGATTGTACGAAGACCTAGTCGATTACGGCTGCACCAAGGCGCTGTTTGAAGAGGTTGGCTGCTGGCAATGTTTTATGGGTTGCATTTTAAATCTGGATAATGGTATCACGGTTTACGTGATTCATTATCCGGATGAAGTCATATTTGTTCGGAATTCCATTGCGTTTTGAACTCTAGTTATTGGAAGCTATGTCTGCCTTGTCCGAAATTCACTCGAGTTTATTACTTTTCGTGCATCTCATTACGTAGCAGATCCGGTGAAATTTCGAATCTCGTTGTTCGTCTGGTAACTTGCTTCGAATGTGTGTCACTCTGTGGACCAAATGCGCTTGTTGGTTGACTCCATTTGCATGTTGTCGTTACAGGTGATCGAAGAGTACAACGTCAGCGAGACGCCAATGAACTTAGTACTGTTCGACGATGCATTGGATCATCTGACTCGCATTCACCGTGTCATTCGAATGGACCGAGGTCACAGCCTCCTTGTCGGTGTTGGCGGAAGTGGCAAACAAAGCCTGACCCGTCTCGCCGCTTTCACGGCGGGATGCACGGTGTTTGAGATCACGTTGTCGCGTGGCTATGGCGAGACGGAGTTCCGAGAGGAGCTTAAGATCATGTACCAGCAAGTCGGCGTGAACGACAAGAAAACGGTGTTCCTATTCTCTGATGCTCACGTCGTCCAAGAAGGTCAGTCAAAGGCGCTTAGCTTCAATGCAACCTATATCAAGCGACCAACCATTATGTTGTGTATTATTGTAAACGCATGCGCGTGTCCTGCGTAAGGTTGTTAACGCATGCATGTTGCCGCTCTTCAGAGTGTAATTTTCGTTATTAACTTAAACCTAACGGGCATATTTTCCTTGTTTTATCGCTGACTGAATATGCTGTCCAAATGGAAGAGGGTCTCTTACCATACTTGATCGCTCAGGACAAGTGGTCAGCTAAGACGGATAATATTTTGAGACATGTGGTCGCTCAAGACAAGTGATCGCCTTAGACGGGTGGTAAGGCAGATCATCTTTTGAGATGTGCGGTCGCTCAAGACAGGTAATCGCCTAAGACGGGAAGTTATCTAAGACAGGTCATCTTTTGAGATATGTGGTCGCTTAAGACAGGTGGATCGCCTTAGACGGATAATCATCTAAGACAGGTCATCTTTTGAGATGTGCGGTCGCTCACAACGGGTTGAGTTGTAGCTGTTGTGCGGTGCGATTGTTCGGACTTATGCCACTATTTTGACGTCCCTTTCCGCCGTTTGCTTACTTACTACGAATTCGATGACTGTCACCATAATATCATATAACAATGTCTAGTTTAGCAGAAGTGACAACGGTTTGAACGAATGCTTTCATGACTAAAACTAACTTCAACTGCTACAACGATGACTTCAAATGACAAGCGTCTATAGATTTGAAACTGACTACTCATAGTGACAATTGATCTTTTGATGGCTTCTTTCTTCTTCAAGGGTTCCTGGAATTGATTAACAACATCTTGACATCTGGAATGATCCCTGCTCTCTTTGCTGATGACGAGAAAGAGGCCATCCTCTCTCAGGTAAGGCGCTAAGTACCGAGTCCAACCGTAATCTGGGACTAAGACCTGCGTCTCAGACTAGTTTTTGTAAATTTGTAAGTAAGACTTGAGATTTGTCCGCAACCACGTTTTTGCTATAGATCAAGGGGAATACCACTGGTCAGCTTGCGCGTGTACTGAACTAGCGACAATGAGAAGTATGGGTCTTGCTACCCAAACAATATACGCATCGTGATGTGCACCTTCGGAAAATGATATCGGTTTTATTGAGCCTCCCCCGAATCTACCATTAAAGTGGGGTTGCTGTTAGTGAGGATGTTACTTACGTTGAGCCCCCTTTTCGTGTGAACAGAACTGGACCCCGATTACCGAGCTCTTTGAAAACCAGACTGCTCCATTGGCGCCCGAAGGGTCACCCGATCTTCCATTAAATTAATGCATTGATCAGTGATTTTTGTAGCGGATACTTGGCAATTACGTCACAAGTGTAGTGCTTGACTCTTATCCACTGCATTTGTTTGTCTGACATCATCGACTCTTTCTTGTACGCCCCTTTACCTCATCTGTTTTTCTGCAGCTGCGACCTGAGGCAGAGAAGGCCGGTGTCCCTCCTACTAAAGAGGCCGTCTGGCAGTACTTCTTGACCAAATGTTGCACGAACCTACACGTTGTCCTTGCCATGTCCCCTGTTGGCGATGTCCTGAAGACAAGATGCCGCAACTTCCCTGGTCTCGTGAACAACACAAGCATCGACTGGTTCTTGCCTTGGCCTCGGCAGGCTTTGACCGCTGTCGCTTCGCGCTTTCTAGAGCAGGTCAGCCAGAAATTGACAAGCCAAAGTCTTAAAGCGAGACTCAGTTGGGTCATTCATTGTACTGTGTAATAACCACATCACTTACAGTTGTCAAGGAAGAACGGAAGATAGTTCAAATTAGCCGTGCTTCAATTAGCTAACGACAGGTCAGGGTATCTTGAGATTCAATGGGTTTTCAGACACGTGGTTTTGAAATGATACGGGTATTTCTGACATGCTCTCCCGGCAAAGACAACTCTGGCTGTCTGTTCATGCGAAGAAGATCAAAGACTGGTGCATCGCAAATTGCAACTGGTCTGCGCTAGATGAATTTAGAAATAAACGATACTTCAAATGATATGCATTGTTAAGGGCTTATAGAGGTTCGGTCTGATCGGCATTTTGTGAAAATTCGTGTTACACAGTAATACAGTTAATTGATTATTGATTTGATATACTCATCAGTAAAACATTAATGACAGGCGAATACAGGTAAGATATCTAACACTTACGTACAGCCTAGAAGAGTGTCGGGTCTACTTCATCTAACTGACTCTTGAAACTGCAGAGTGACGTAGCTACTGCACAGTTTTCAGGTAAGCTGTTCTACAGCGGTATAATAATTATGTGACTGTTTTCATGGCAACTAATTGCTGCATTGCGATGCCGAGGAATTATTAGACTGAATATTTGTTCTTCGTCGTAGAATACCAAGGTGCCTGAAGATTTCCGCGAGAAGGTTGTATCACACGCGGTCATGGTGCATGAGTCCGTTGGCCAATACAGTCAACAATACCTGCGCAGGTTGAGACGTATCAATTACGTGACGCCTAAGAATTACCTCGATTTTGTCAACACCTACCAACGCCTACTTGATGAGAAGGACCACTTCGTGCTAGAACAAGTAAGAAGGCAGCGTAATAGAGACGACGGCTATGGTTGAAACCCAGTCACGTTTGCACAATTGTCCATGTGTTTAATATGGCTATAGGTTACACGTCCGCTCCCTAACGAACAAGAGCAAACCGTGTAGAACTGCCAGGCGTAATGCGTTCGTAATTTTCTATGAGAAAGTTTTCATGTTACTTATTTCAAAGCAATTACAGAAGGTAAATGAGGGTATATCTATATGATAATTGTACTGTAAAAGATTGGTATTAGCAAAGTGTGTGCAACTTGTATTTATTAGATTAATTGTTTTATGGAGAGTTCTTTGGGAAAGGCAAATTTGAACTTATCGAGCTTCCCTCGGGAAATATATTAGAGTGAATATGTGATTGGGTAAGGGAAGGGCCTATACCCGAGCTCTCAATTGTGTCTTGATTGAATTTGTGATGCTGCAGTGTCGACGCCTTGAAGGGGGCCTTGGCAAACTCTTGTCGGCCAGCGACCAACTTGCCGAACTAAATGCCAAGCTTGAGACGCAGCAAGTAGCCGTGAAAGAGAAGACGGAGGCGTGCGAGTTGCTGATGACTGAGATCATGGCTCGCACGAAACAGGCGCAAGAGAAGAAAGCCATGGCGGTCAGTAAGAAAGAAGAAATTGCCGAAGAAAACGTCAAGATACAGATTGAAAAAGTGAGTAACAGAGAGACAACTGCATACCGTAGTCTTTCTGGTCTGCTCCGGCTCAACGGACCAAATGTAACATGAGCTTTGCGCAATGCTGCTGTCATTCAGTACTGATTGCTTGGTATTGGTATGTCCATAGGGTGAGGCTGAAGAGGCACTGGCTGCTGCACTGCCGGCTCTGGAAGAGGCCAAGATCGCACTACAAGATCTTGACAAATCCGATGTGACCGAGATCAGGTGAGACGTACTGCCGTCATTCTCCCTTCTAAAAATGTCACTCCAAGCAGGACCGTTGAGAATAGCCCTCTGCAGTCATGTATCTAAGGTTTAGTTATTGACATTTGTCCGTTTGATGTTCATATCGCCCTGTGGTTGGGTGTGATCGCAGAATCGGAGTGACCAGCGTCTAGTCAAATTGTGTTTTGGTTGTATATGTAGAACAATTCCTGACGACTGAATACACATTATACAGGCTCATTTCTAACGCAATGAAGGTCACTGCTTTTTCGAGAAAATGAAAACTGGCAACGCTGTCAATTCATTTCATTACCATTTTAATTGCCATGCACATGCAACGAGATAGGAACGAATAACAAGTTATTGCAACAAATAAACAACAGGAACTAGGAATGAGAATGAAACTGTTTTCTCAAAGTTGTCCAAAAATCAACATTGCAGATAGTCAAACAGGAATCAAGGAAAAATAAATCAATTTGTTTAAGTTAGTCGTGCAATTTAGGATATTTATAGTTTTAGCCCTTTATAAAATACTGCAGACTGACGACTTGGATGCATGATGTCTGCCTCCATTAGATCATTCGCCAAACCACCCAAGGCCGTGCAGACGGTGTCCGAGTGCATCGTCGTGGTTCGCGGCATTAAGGAGATCTCGTGGAAATCTGCCAAGGCGATGATGTCGGAGGCGAACTTCTTGAAATCGCTGACTGAATTAGACGTCGATGGCATCACATCGTCGCAGGTGAGTTCCATGAAGGGACGTCCGTCAATAGATGCGAACATCGCGCCGTGCTGCACAGTTTGAAACGTCAACTACAGTAATAATAATAGTTTTTTTTTCAAGGTTAAGTTTTGATTTACAAGTAAAAGGTGCTGTTCAGTTAAAACTATCGAATGAGAATAAATACTCAAATGAGAATTTAAACTACTCTCGTAAGCTTCTCAAGCACCTCTGGGATGACTTCGTCTCGTACTAAAGTATCTGTAACTGATTACGAGGTTAACATGCATACGAGGTCACCAGGAGGAGCCTTTTGAGAGAGATATTTTTGTCACTTATAGGTAATTTGGTCGGTATAGATCTACGTAAGGGAACGGTTGTGTGCAATGAATAAAATTATTAATTTTTCATCGATGTCTTTCAAAGGTCAAGACAGTGAAGAGCATGCTAAAAGAGATGAACACAACCTTGTCCGAGATGAAGGACATCAGCAAAGCCGGCTCTGGTCTGCTCAAGTTCCTTTTGGCCATCATGGGCTACTGCGGCGTTGCCAAGGAGATCAAGCCGAAGCGAGAGAAGGTGAAGGGTCACTGCCACCATATCAATAGGCGGGATTACTTCGTCTAGCAGGAGGACTGAGTCTCAAGTCTAGAACTAATCATTGTTTAGCTTAGCAGGCTTGATACATTGTAATGATTTCCCATGTAGTTCCGATTCATGAAAATTATCACCGATCAGTCAACAATCAATCAATCAATCAATCAATCAATCAATCAATCAATCAATCAATCAATCAATCAATCAATCAATCAATCAATCAATCAATCAATCAATCAATCAATCAATCAATGCCTTTCTTTGGTGAAATCAGTAATTTCGTGCTCGTCCTCGCTTTTATGAATACAATGTATACACGTTAATCGTTGTAGAGGGAAATAAACTGGTCTCTTCAATGAATTACGCAAATATTATTTTCACCCTATCAGCGTTTCTGTTTCGTTTTGTAGGTTGAGAAACTCGAGCGGAGCTACCACATGAAAAAGCGCGAGCTGGACCGCATCGAGAAGGAGGTGGCTGAAATCGAAATAGAGCTCAAACAACTGGAGGACAAACTGGGCGCTGCCACTTTGGAAAGACAGAACCTGCAGGCAGAGGCGAGCATCATGGAACGCCGACTCATCGCTGCCGATAAGCTTATATCTGGCCTTGGATCGGAGAAAGTCAGGTTGGTATCACGGAGCTAAATTGGCCTATCCGGGGCGCTTCTATAATTGAACCCGGTCGATCGCATCCAATCCAGTCGATCGGATTCAATTTTATGTACAATTTCAATGGAGTTTGTATAATATTCTTCAGATAGTCACTTCATCCGATATGATTACGAGTTATGCTTGATTATCCGATCAACTGGATTCGTGTGAAGTTGAATGGGATGTCCTATATAAACTTGTCATCGTCGCGTTTTCTTGACAGTGTCTTGCTTGTGTCTTGCTGTTAGGTGGACGGTCGATCTGGAGGAACTCAAACTGTGCCGCTCGCGGTTGCTAGGCGACTGTCTCCTTGGTGCCGCCTTCTTAAGTTATCTGGGTGCGTTCAGCTGGGACTTCAGAGCGGACCTTTTGCGCAAGGAATGGGAGATGGACCTTGTGAACAAGGACATTCCAATCAGTCAGCCCTTCGAACTGCAGCTCCTGTTGACGACAGACGTCGAGATTAGTCGTTGGACATCTGAAGGTCTGCCACCCGACGAATTGTCCATTCAGAATGGCATACTGACAACACAGTGCAGCCGATATCCACTCTGCATCGACCCGCAGCAGCAAGCACTCAATTGGATCAAGCGGAAGGAACAAGCCAACAACTTGAAGGTCAGAAAACACACGCTCGTGGCTTATAGTAGAGCGAGACGAGAAACTCAAAACCGGTATCATCTCTTGTACAGAGAGACCTGTCTATAGCGGTCACCTTTGGGACCTGAGAAACATGACCTTTATAGACAGGTGGCCTTTCTGTCCTGGTTGATTTCTATAGAAAGTGTCATTTTGGGGTTATGAAGTGTGGCCTTTATACACAGGTGGCTGCTCTATAGAGGTGGCAGCCTAATTCAGGTTTGACTGTAGCGACTGTAACATATTTGTGGATTGTCTCACGGTTTCAATGACTACATCAAATGTATATCTCTAACATTGCAGCGTGGATGAAATTATAACCAATTAAGTCTTTCTTCCTCCTTCTTCGCAAGCAGTGGTTCACTTTGTTTTTCGTCTTTCAGATTCTGAGCTTCAACGATCCAGATTTCCTGAAGCAGCTTGAACTGGCCATCAAATACGGCTTTCCTGTGCTCTTCAAAGACGTTGACGAATACATCGACCCTGTTATTGACAATGTCCTTGAAAAGAACATTAAAGGTGATGAAATTCAACTGTAAGAATTCCTTTTCGACAAATGTAGCCACCAGGAGTCTTATTCATATGGACCGGGACTAAAGCGTAGTCCGAGACTAAATATTCAGTCTAGACTAAATTGCTAAAATCTGTACATGGGACTTAGTCCTTGTACTTAGATTTAGTCCTTGGTGCCTATTCATGGGCCGGGACAAAAGGGAAGTCCGGGACTAAAGTCTAGACTAAATTGCTAAAGTCTGCATATGGGCTTGAGATTTAGTCCCAGACTACGCTTCAGTCCCGCTCCTTGAATAAGGCCCCAGAGCCCTGTCCAGACGAGTCAAACATCCCTTGCAGACTTCTGCTTGAATATAATGTCTAAAGATCTCCCCGGCGTTTGTAAATTGAGGGCTTTCGTTCGTCGACGATCCGCTATAGCGCTTTTTTACTAATCTAATCTTCTCATATCGGCACTGATAATTTGTATGAGGATCGACATGCTGTAGTTTCCCTCGATTGATCGAAATAACTGTGAACTAACGAACAATGCTTGCTTTTCTACACTCCATATCGATAGACCTTATATTATGTTAAATCAATTTAATTGTCGTCTCTTGGAATGGAGTTTGTTCTGTATCCAAATGATGTCGATCCATTATCCAAAGCTTTCATTTCGAGTTTTTGGGAAAATGTGGCACTTGACCAATATCGGATCGAATCGGAAAGCATCTATATCGAATTGCATTTTGATATCCGTTGGATTTTTGATTTGCAGGTGACGTCGGACGCCAGGCGATCCTTCTTGGCGATAAAGAGATCGATTACGATCCGTCCTTTAAGTTGTATATGAACACCAAGTTGTCCAACCCAAAGTACACTCCTTCTCACTTTGGCAAATGCATGGTCGTAAACTATACCGTCACGCTCAAGGTAAACAACACCGTCAAATTAAACTCATGAAGCTAAATCCGTTTAATAGAAATTCTGTGGGTAATTTATCGGATAACATGATCATCCGATAAGCGTGCTTATATTCCGAGTAATCAGATAAATGGAGCTACAGCTGGTTTCTGGAAGTATATCATTTTATGTGAACTGTCACATAGAGCGGAATTCATTTTACCGCATCCAGCGTAAATGCTAAAATGGACTTCCCGCTAACCGATTTTCCCCCAATGGCTTGAAAATGCAAGCTTGACACGCAAAATCAGTACTTATCGATGACTGACCCACTTATTCTCAATTCAGTTTTAATTTGTGGCCACTACTGATTTTCTCCCGCTTTTTTATTGACCATAGGGCCTTGAAGATCAACTCCTCAGCGTCATTGTTGGCTTTGAACGGAAAGAGCTCGAAGAACAACGCGAGAGACTCATCCAAGAGACAAGGTGCAGGAAGGATTTAAATCACTCACCATGCAAGCGGGCGGTCTCTGGGGATGTTCATTTCATCGAAGTATTGTAGTAGTTTGTGTCGATTGCATCAAACCACTGCCTTCAGGTGATGGGAAGTGTCAGAACGTTTGTCATTGAAATGAGCCAAATGACAGATTTGATAGCACTTAAAAACAACCATTGAGTTGTTTCGCCTAAAGTCACGTTGGCTTTGAAAACTGAAAAATGATTGCAAGGCTCATCTAAGTATTGTTTTATTCCATGTCCATTTTTCGTAAACATTGCTCTGTTATGACATAGATAGAGATAGATAGATAGATTTTTTATTCGACCATCAAAACAATGTTAATTACATAGAAATATGATTTTAAGTAAAAAAAATACATGGTCAGGATCATCCCATAAGCACAAATGCTTGTTTGTTTGGGATGCCCTAGAATTACAGTGTTATAAATTGAAGTATAGAAATAATAATGCAAGTTTGTTGAATATTAAGAGAAGCAAAGAAAAGAACTGATAAAATTCTGGAATTCAAATACAAAGAAAGATGAGAAAGAGAATATCAAAGGAAGTTCAGTAATAAGTAGTAATCGGGTATAGTCAGTTTAGTTGCATATGTAGCAGTTTTTTACTGTGCAAATGGAGTAATAAGAATCAATCAAATTGCTTTTTAATTTTCTAGTAAAGCATGAAGTTGGTACAAGTATGTCAAATACAAAATCAAAATTGTTCCAAAGCGATAGAAATAGAAAATCCGGATAACTTTGTAAATGGGATGATTTAGCAAAAGGAACGTGAAAAATGTTACTTCTTCGTCTGTGACGCTCAACAAATGCACCACATGACCTTCTAGGGTTGACTTGAAAGGGACATGTGCGTGAGAGGCATCTATAGGAGCGTGGCGAAAACCCCTTTTGCCGTGTAGCTATATACAGTATTTATATCTATATACATATTTCACAAAAATCCGTCTGTTTGTATGTATGTAAGTTCAAAACCAGGCATCTGCCACTCATTAGCAATACGAAATTTCCGACCTCTGGAAAACAACATGGCTCTGATTGTGAACGGTTTTTGAAACACATTTCCAACGCTCAAACGAGATTAAAGTTGAAAAATGCAAATTGGCTTAGAATCTAATACTGTAGCGCCGTTTTTGAAAAAGTCGCCTTGAAGCTGAGCTATCTTTTCTGCAAGTTTGATAACATTTGAAATTATCGCTGTGGAATGGGCACCTTAAATTCGCTGTGCTTGCTTTGGCAAACCGTTGTGCTTGGATGGTTTGAAAGGGATCGATTTCAGTCTCTTGGGAGCCGTAGCTGAGCTGAGAACAATGCGCAGCATTCGACGCTGGCTGAATCTGCCTAGCAGGTCGGACCAGCTATTTATATGATTTCAAATGTCATTAAAGTTGATTTTACTATGTTCTGGTAGGAGATGCTCCTTTATGGGGTAAAAACCGAGAACTGTGATTTGCATTGGACTAATTAGTATCCACCCAAATGCGAAGCAAAGACGCTGGACGCAGCTATGTTAGCAGCGCGGACCAGCTAATACCTGTATAATATCCTGACTTATCCTTTCAGTGAGAACAAACGACTGCTGAAGGACCTCGAGGACACGCTGCTACGTGAGCTGGCCACATCTACAGGAAACATGCTGGACAATGCCGAGCTCGTGCAAACCCTCGAAGACACCAAGTCAAAGGCCACTGACGTAAGGCGTCGATCTGTTTTGCTTTTCTACTTGAGTTTGTCTTGGTGGCACTGCTTCACCAAAAAGACTGGAAAAGGGGCAAAGAGGTGCCGGACTGTATTGTGAAAGACAGACAGGCAGACAGACAGACAGACAGACAGACAGACAGACATACGGAAAGAAAGTATGACTGACAGACACACAGAAAGGAAGAATGAGAGACAGACAGACTAACAGACGTCTTGACTGACTGACAGATTGACTGACAGACTGAAGAACACCCGTACAATGTCATATATGCATGCAACGGGTATAATTATAATGACGTGTTGTGTGTCTTTGGTGGGCTGTAGGTTGCTGAGAAGCTGAAATTGGGTGCATCCACCGCGAGGGACATCGACGGCCTGCGTGATGGCTATCGTGCCGTTGCCAAACTCGGCGCTGTGTTATTCTTCGTTCTGGCAGACATGGCCAACGTCAACACCATGTATCAATATTCACTGACGTCCTACCTTGACGTGTTCAACTTCTCACTCCGCAAGAGTCTGCCCGATTCCATATTGCCGAAGCGATTAAAAAACATCATGGACGCCCTGTCAATGAACGTCTACAACCACGCATGTACTGGTAGGTGCTGACAAGCCAACTGCAGTCTCAATGCATTTTGGCATTCATGCATAGTTGACTTTTGATGACCCCAGAACATTGCTTTGCTTGAAGCGCATTCAACCGTACTCTTTTCTGTGATAGTCAATTTCAAGGATTGTTCTTGGCTGTCAAAATTGTCGATTTCAGCTCAGAAACACATGGCTGTAGTAACTTAAATCTAAAAATGCACCAAGACTGCACTCGGCCAATTGCTCGAGCATTCGACCAGGAAAACAACGACGCCACTATGTCTACCTACACACTATGAGATTTGAGAAACATATGAAACACCGTCACATCAATCACCGTCACAACATATTATTCGAACGCCAAAATATGTCGAAGTAGACGCACTTTCAGTTATAAGTACAAGGGCTGATCTATTCTTGGACAGTTCGCACATGGAACTCATGATATGTTGTAAATTCTCCTAGCCGGTTCGTATTCAAGCAGTACCTTAACCGAAATTATGAAAATTTCATACTTATTTTTTGACCTGTCCATATTCAGTAAGTGCACAAACGTGCCTTCTTATATATGTGTATTCTTTAAATTGACTTTAATAAAAACACACATACACACTCGAATTAGGGGATCGCTGCTAAATTGTGTATTGTATCACAATGTGTTCTATTTTCGACAGGATTGTTCGAGAAGCACAAATTGCTATTTTCCTTCCAAATGACGTTGCGAATCTTGCAGAACGATGGCAAATTGTCGCAAGAAGAGTTGGATTTCTTCATCAAGGGCAACGTCTCGCTGGAGAAGTCTGCGCGACAAAAACCAGTGCCGTGGTTGTCTGACCAGGGTTGGCAGGACATTGTCAAGTTGTCAGCGTGTCTTCCTGACGTCTTCTCGTCATTACCTGACGACATTGAGAGAAACGAAGCCATCTGGAAATCGGTAAGGTGGATTCTGGGGTTCTCCTTTTAGCGAACAGCTGGGTGAAAGTCTATTTAGGTATCAACTGTCAACTACCTGGACCTAGTGGGGCATTTGGGGCTTGCTGGTCACCATGACAACCCTGCGAATGCTGATAATGTATCATCTCTATTGTTTGTGTCCCTGTGTATGATCTAATGGCGAAGTCCCTGTTACCAATCGTGCATCGCGGATTCGATCCCGGGGGGACCCAGGAGAGACGATTTCTTGGCATAATTATTTGTATCTCTTCGTTAAACAATGATACATCTAAAAGGACGGTACTTGTGTTGAAAAGGTCCAGAAAAGATTTACCCGAAAGGTTTTTATCCGCTGCAATCTACCTAAGTATTCCTATTCCGACCGCTTGAACTTCCTTGACCTTAAATCTCTTGAATACCGTCGTTTAAGATCCGATTTGTTGATGGTATATAAAATTGTAAATTCCTACCTTGACATTGACCCGAAATCAGTCTTTAAGTCGAAGTCTTCCAAATACACTCTGCGAGGTCACAATCTGCAACTATGTCCCTCTTCCAGTATTCCTGTGAACAATCCATCTGCAAACTGTTTCTTTAATCATGTGATTCCCGTTTGGAACTCTCTGCCGCAAGATGCTGTAGACAGTACAACCATCAGTCAATTCCATCATGCTGTTGACTCGATTGATCTTGAACAATTCTGTAAAATTTATTAAATTTATTAGACCGCACGTATAGTGTAGATTATTTACCTGTGCTTGCCTGTCGTACATTGTAATTTTATTGCAGTATTTGACAAATATATCATATCATATCATATCATATCATATCATATCATATCATATCATATCATATCATATCATATCA
>OFHS01001072.1:3783-31438 GCA_900245855.1 Calvadosia cruxmelitensis
CTGCTATATGTTATAATAAAACAAAGGATTACGTCATTTTCATTGTTTTGCCTATACCGGATTTCGCCAATAACGGTTAAATTTGGACGGTCCCCAGCGCACCGTTATTGGCGGAGTTGACTGTACAAATATTATTTTGCTGTTAGGGTTTTATACTTCCTGTCCTCTGACAGTCACATTGATGCTAGGGTTGTACCAAACACACTATTTTGAGCTCCGATCACCGGACTAACTAACTGATCATGGACCACAGTTGATCATCAAGGAAAGCTGCAAATTATGTGATCAAAAAGAAGCTTCATTAGCATGTCTATTTTGATCGGGTGCAAT
Organism: Calvadosia cruxmelitensis; assembly: GCA_900245855.1. Classification (NCBI taxonomy): domain Eukaryota; kingdom Metazoa; phylum Cnidaria; class Staurozoa; order Stauromedusae; family Kishinouyeidae; genus Calvadosia; species Calvadosia cruxmelitensis. The sequence continues at coordinate 4,114 of OFHS01001072.1, forward strand.
CAATGAATAGCTCTGAAACTCATTAGTTTAATTCCACGTTCAAACCCATTTACATGCAAACATTTATGAAATCTAAATTGATCAAGGCTCGCTACTTCAAATGGATAATATGCCAATAGGATAGGCACACCATTGAGAGTTACGTTTTCGATGCAAGACTACTGCTTTGAGAAACTTTGATAGCAAGACAACAAATTTGCTTATATTTTCTACTTCTTTTGATAACTTGTATTTCATTGTGTTCCTGAAGAAGGACACCTTGTAATAGATTTCAATATGACTTCAGCATGTTGTAAGCTACGGAACAACATTCTCAATGACCCACGTAACAAAGTGGCTTGTAAATGACCAATTCTCATTCTACAGTATTATCTACGTTTTGCTGTAATAGCAAGTTTTTGAGGAACATACAAGCATATAGTGGCATCACCGCTTCCTGCAGCGTAATCTATTTGTATCTAAATTGAATCTAAAGTACCTGCAATACTTCTCTTACCCCTCATGAATTCACTAAGAGAGTTGGATGTACGTTCTACTTGTTGCTTCAGATTGGCCGAGTTTGCGTTTATCATCTTAACTTTAAACAGGTTGATAATTTGCGATGCAGTTGCATCAACATATTGAGGTCAATCTGTAGTGGACTAGCGGGTGTTCTATTTAGACCTTGTGAAATGTATGTGTGATGTCTTGGAGTATTTTTGTATAGTAAACTCTAGTTATTGAGTCAAATGATATTGACTTAGTATCGTGGGTCTGTGTTTGTTATGATGCTGTTTGCTATTTTTAGCTGATGACTCAGGCGAAGAGATTGGTCCGCAGCACAACAAGAATGGTCCCTGCAGATGTGACATGTGTCTGTCATTAATGATGGCGCACTCGGCCAGAGTGCTTGAGAGATCTACGCATGCCGATATCACATTTCCAGACACGGTTACAAAGATAGAAACTGAAGAAGGTTCCCTTGTCTACGTTGTTGGAACTGCTCATTTCAGTGAACAGAGCCAAACAGAAGTAGCTGAGGTTGGTTGGCGACTGTGTGATTAGGATGCAGTTTTGTGTGGAATCTCAAACCATTCGGTGTGTTACCAACTTACCATTTATTGTTCAATAAAGCTGACCTTAAAGGACTGTGACCTTCTGGCACCACAAACATTTGCGATTCCAAATTGAACATCTCAATCGAGGGACAGATTGAATATTAAGTGTGTTTTCATTGATTCAGGTCAATCAAGCAAATTAACTGTGGCATGCAAGAGATTCAATGCTAATGTGATTTTCTCAACAGTCGCAAGGTGCCTATTAAGATAGGCCTACCATTGGCAGGCTTTACCTCGCCAGGGTATGCCAACACATTACTCTTCCACTCCAAGCACATGAAAAGACCTCTGGCTAAAATTTTGAAAGTCAAGTGATACTTTTAATGAAAACCATGCAACAAGAAGACAAACCTATGATGCTGTTCATGTGTCTCAGCACCATGGTATTATATCTAAAGCAGTGTAACGTCAATTAAATACTCAACAGGTTAAAGAGGATGTACAATGATTGCCAAGAGCGTCATTAAATAAAACACCTGCTAATAAAATCGAAAGCATAAACACCGCAAGAATAGTGCCCTGCAGAGCGTGATAAAACCACCTCAGGCACCAACAAAGGCACGCCAAAGCCTTGACACGCCATGCCTTAATTGTTTACATTTTATCATCACACTGATGTGGGATCCCATCTTACCGAGCCGTCCCAACAATCATATAAACGCACCACTGAAACAATTTGAAACAATAGCAAGCAACAATCGCACTGAAAGATGTCATCCCATTCAGCCTGGCTGGCCTGCCGTGTATAAACAGGCTCTAAGAGGAGCACTATGAACACTGAAATATAATTACGACGTTCCTGTAAAAATCTGTGAAATTTTTTATATACAGAATTTACACAGGTTTTTCATTTATAGTGGATGTAGTTAGAAAGAGTCAAAACCTGCATTAGCACTTTAAGACTGCGGCATGGTAGAAACGCTTCATATCAGTTCTTGGTTTTGCCCAACTATATTCTAGAATGTATTGATAGAGTTTAGTAATTATAGCGTGCAGTGAAGTGGCATTTGAGTTGTCGCAATGGGAGTCACTACAGTGTCTAATTAACACGAGTGACTGCATGACCCTCTGCCTCGTAGACGGTTGTGATCTCATTTGTGAATGTGCGCTGTTCTATTGATCTGTTGCTGTGTTCTTGGTTCTGTTGTGATAATTTAATTGCATTTGACTGTTTACAATATGATTGGAATTCTGTTTCTTGGCATAGGCTATTCAAGCACTTTGTCCGGACATGGTATTTGTTGAGCTGTGCAAAAGCCGAACAAGTGTTCTGCATTATGACGAGGAAACCCTCCTGAGGGAAGCCAAGGATGTTGGAATTGCAAAGCTTAAACAGGCCATCAAACAGGTAGGTAGCCTACAAGTTCTTTGGTGTCTTTGCGACGGAAGGATTGGAAATGTGAATAACATCTCATGGTAATTATTGTAGTGAACTAGCCTCGGTTAGTCAACCTCTGTTCAATGTATAGCCTCGTTTCATATTCATCTGTAAATTAGTGTACTCTAGAATTATATTCATTCCTGAATGACATCTTACGACCGAAGACACTGTTGTTTTGCTCTCCGTACGATTACTCTCGTTCTACATAGAACACATCCAGATCTACACAGATCATACATACACATACACACTTCGATCACAACGGATCATAACACAGCAATTATCTGTACTGTTATTCTTTCAGAGTGGCGTTGTGAGTGGAGTTATGCAAATGCTTTTACTTAGCATGTCTGCTCATCTCACCAAGGAACTCGGCATGGCTCCTGGTGGTGAATTCAGGAGAGCTGTTCAAGAGGTAAGTTGGTGTCTTATGCCGTGACCAATAGTTGCACCATGAATGGCTTTCAGTTAATCATGTTGTTGTTACGATGGCACAGGCCCGCAAAATTCCCGGCTGTGATGTTCGTCTCTGTGACAGACCCGTTGAGGTAGGTGTTTTTTAGTTATAAATACGTCCATTTGATCTGATGAATGAATCATGTTTCACTTGTGTGCAATAGCTTACCAATGACTGGACTGACGCCTGATTGCCGTCTGGCCCTGGAATTATTAATAGGTAATATTATTGCGTATGATTTGACATGTATTAGTTCCTTCATTTTAATGCAGGTCACATTAGCAAGGGCGATGGGCGCTCTCTCGCCTTGGCAAAAAATCAAACTGGGTTGGCATATGATAACGTCAAGGGATTCTATCAGGTAATGATTGCTGCTGCTGCTTCACGATGCCCTTAGGTTTAATTGAGACAACGATCACATTGGAGTACAGTGCCTTGTTTCTGTTTTGACTGTAGCAAAGAAGATGTAGAAAGGTATAAACAGAAAGACATGCTGGCACAGATGCTTGCAGAGATGACAGGCGACTTTCCAGCGCTGACAAATGTGTTCATCACAGAGCGAGATATGTACATGGCAAACATTTTAAGGAGATCTTCTCAACCAGTTCCCGTCGTGGATGATAATGGTGGTAAGTATTTATCCCTAGACACCCCTAGGCTGTTAAAATGGCTACATGTGATGTTGGTATTATGTGTATGTGTTTGTGTTGTTATTGTTGTTTTTCGTGCATCAAATTATCAATTTGTACGGTCGGTCTTATCATTCACGCATTCAAGAATGCTGTTATTTTTTGTAGATGTTGTTGCCATGGAGAAGGCCGTGATAGTGGCTGTTGTTGGAATTGGGCACATGGAGGGAATTGCCAAGCATTTCAACAGTGACATAAACGTGAAGGAGTTAATGACGTAAGTAATGAACTAATGATGCTCTTGAAACTGATTGGTGACAGTTTAAAAGAATCCCATATGAGACTTTCTTCCTTCCTTTATAAATTATTAGTTGTGTAAACAATATTCATCCACCGGAAAGAGGGCTCAACAATTCTTCAATCTATTCTTGTTCATTTTTTCAGGGTTCCAAAGAAGTCAAAGTTTGCCACGATGCTCCGTTATGCATTTCGGACTTCCCTTGTTGTTGCTCTTAGCTGGAGCGTGTACAAGATTGCTAGTTGGACAAAGGGGTACTGGAACTGAAATTTGAAATTATCAACAATTATTTTTAATGCAATTTGGAACATTGGCTGACTGTCTCTCCTTGTGCTATTCCAGCAGAATGCGTCAGTCGCTTCCTGCATACAATGTCATTCAGTAACTTGTAAATAGGCTAGGGATATTCATGTAAACTGAAATGGCGGGATTGTTGTCGACATCATCAATATATCTGTCAGTGAATTATTATGGTGTTATAATGTCTTAAAAGGTCAATAACACAACTCTGTCATTCTGCCGCTACGTCCTAGAATTTCATTGGCCGTTTGTGAAAACTCCTGTATTGTTTCCTTTCATCTTTGCGCTCTTTGGTAGCAGGTTCTTGAAATACCCCTTTGCAATAACATGTCGATTGTGGACTTTGGCAATGAATATTCTACCGTATGCCTGTAAGGAAACATAGATCAGTCTTGCAAGAAACTTGTTGACAACAAATGTACCAAGAAAGCTGTCGCTTTGTGCAATGTGAAGCAGTAGATAGTGCTTACAAATTACAGTGATGTTATAACCACACATGGCTTGCTGGCATATTATCCTCTGTTCAATGTGAGGCAAGGATAGCCGTGTAGTTGCAAAATGGCATGACGTGACTGTCATAATGGCTACGTACCTGATGTATGTTGTCTAGCTTGTTGTGAGCTGCGGCCTCCTCTTTGGTTAGCAGTACACAATTCCATGGCGACCAAGCCTGATGGAGATCCCACTTGGCCAGCATAAGATCATGTACGTCAGCGCTTGCACTGAGCGCGCTCTGAGAGCACCAGATCTGCTCAACAAGGTACTGAATGTCACGATCCTTAGAGGAAGACAAACATCGTCACTGATACGTTGAATATTGGTGACAGGGCCGTGAAATTAGCAGGAAATGCTAGGAAGTGATGTGTTACTTGTGATGCGTTAGTGGGGATACATTGCATATCTCGTTAATGAAAGCAACTGACAAGTGACGTTAGACGATTGACAAAGTCATCATTAACAGCTGAGACATGTCGAGGCGATAGTTAGCTGAAATCCTTAGTTGTAGGGGTACATTTGTTCTCTTGTAATTGAGATATACCTGGATTAGAAATGCTATGCTGCCATTGCCTTTATCTTCTTCATCTTGCCTGAGAGTGCGTAGCATGTTGTGGAATTTCGAGATGTCTTGTCTTAGCCTTGACTCATTCTCTAGTGTTGAACATGCCTTGCACCGACCGATCACTCTGAAAAGGCAAAATGGCATGCATGAGTGCAAGGAGATTGTGCTTCTGAGAACAAATATTGGTTGGTGATGAGGCAGTACAGCGTGATTCAAGCAATTTGACAGATTAACTGTAATGTTGCTAATTACTTGAACGTCTGGCAATTGAAAATTTAATGCACCAGTCACCTTGATTTGGACTGCAGCGGAAAGTCAGCTGATCGTAGATATGAGTTGCAGCTTGGGCAAAAGTAGATGTCCCTTCTCAAGGAATTGCTGTCTTGTGGAATCTTAGACAAAGGGGAAAGAGAGCAGTGGTATCATCAGGGACAATGTTAAGTAATTAATCCCGCGGAAGCTTCTCCTGGAGTGGGACGTACCTTTGTGAGTCTTCCGATTTCTGGGTTGAACAAAGGAGTTTTGCAGTAGCGTAGAAACAACGTCTGGATGCGTTTCCTCAGACCTTGGAATGGAATCAATTGATGCTGATTACTGTCAGACAATACAATAACAAACCACTCCACCTGCCTCAAAAAATAAGTCCATTGCAAAGATGAATACCACTGCTCAGCTATTCTACTCACTGACACAGCTGTACTTCTGCCATTTTGACACAGAGGCACACTTTGCAAGACATAGGAACTACAACTAAAGCATGGGCCTAGTGCAAGGTGGTGGACTTATTTGCGGTAGTGGTGGAAGTAATCTGTGCACAATTGAGCTGTCTCTTGAGAACAAAGTTGATTGTGATGATGACATTCATTGTTTAGATAGTCATCATGGTTGTCGTCTGAAATAACCACCTTCTAGTTTGTCATCTTTGACATTTCTTAGCATCAGGGTAGACTCTCTGTCGACCAATTCGAGTATCTCTTGAGTGAGTTGGCATTTGTTGTCCTGCAATAAAAAAAAGACAGTTGTTCCGTAAGTTGATGTTTTTACATGCTTCTACACTCGTTAGAAATCGTAAAGGCATCAATCTACCTGAACAGTGTTACGTAGTGATGCAAGCACATCCATGCGCTCATCATTGGTTAAATATTTATGCTGTAAACTGTTGTAAAGTTCTTTTAGTTTGGCTGCATGTGCTGTATGCGGAGTTTCAACATAGGTAGTCTTGCCGTCAAACGATCTCAGCTTCTTACTGGTGCCAGCCTGAAATGCGACAAATGTCCACGATTCTGATTCTGATGCAGCAGCTGCGTGGCAATGTACCAATCAGTAAGGTTGAGTGTGTGATGGTAGGACATCTACCTTTTCTAGCAAGCGTTGGTCATTGCGTTTTGTGTTTTCTCTGCCTGCTATTGCTCTTTGTTGTCCAATTGAGCTGATCAAGTAGCTTTCTTGCTCAAGTAAGTTCACCAACGCTGCTTTCTGCTCTGGTTCATCATGCATGCGCATGATCAAATCCGTTTCTTCTAATCGCCATTCTAAAACATTTCAAGATGGAGCGGAATTGAATTTCATCCAATTGAAATACGCTGAGATCAAAATTGTCAAATGACAACTTATTCCTCTAATTAAGACATGCTATATATTCTTACTTTCTAATGCTGCAAAAAGTAAATCAAAATCTTCTTTAGTCTTTGGATTCAGGCGACGTTTCAGTTCATCTTCCATACGACGCAAACGTTCTTGCTCTTTTCTGAGCTGTTCCTGATGTACGAGAGGTTTACAGGCAATTGTTACACTGATTGAAGGTCTTCAGTCTATGATGTGTATCCTTAGCGTCAATTCAAAAGAAAGTAACTGTTGCATTGTTTGGAAAGGAACGACTTACCTGCTTTTCCCACTCCAGCCGACGGTCTCTGTCTTCTCTCAGATGGTTTACATATTGCAATGCCAACCAGCGACGCCAATGACTTTGAAGAAAAATGACCTGACATCGCCAATAATCGTTTTCTTCAGTTGATAATCAAAGGAAAGTGAGCAAACAATTGCCAATTGCCAAGGAGTTCAAGAATAAGCTCTATTTGCCCTGATTGTCTCACAACAAAATGGAAAGTGAACTTGTACACACCAGTTATCTGTTCGTCGTTTCTGCATTATTGTACCTGATTAAATGGGGAATTTGACATTCCTTTTATACATCAGTGATGACACCAAAGGACTGAGACACTGATTTTAAAATATTGATCTCATAAGATAGGTTATTGAAGAATCAAATTGCATGCAGCGTCTGTTACAGCTTAAACATTCAATTGACAAAACCAAAACTGAAAGTTAAACTTCACCTTTTTAGTTAATTTCTCCATTCGCTCATCCGCTGTCTCATATTTCCCTGGTATGATTACTCTCTCGCCGACGTTTGACACATAGCAGCCCACTTTGGTCTGTCAGCAGAGACAAAATCGTTTATTAATCCCAAACATCATGAAATACATAGCGTCAGTGATTAATCACTACATGCCCCGCCTGATTGTGGTTGTTTAAATTCCAGTTCATAGATTGTACTGCTGTGAAGGTCTGTTGCAAATCACCATGGCGATCATTAAATGCCTCGTCAGTGAACAATGCCAAAGTCACTCAATATCCTACACTTTACTTGCATCAGCACCAGGATATCAGCCAGGTTCAACGATATACATTGTCCTATAAAAAGTAAGTTTATTTGTAAGTGAGGTGGTTCGTTTTTTGGAATCTATGATAATTGTGTTCTTGTAATAATTATTATCCTCAAAAATTCAGCAGAAAACAAGAAGACTTCAAATCCTGGTATCTGATTGCGTGCTATCCTTACTAAATGCGTAAAGAAATGTTATTTGCTTGCATAGCACAATGTCAACAAATATGCCATTGTCCGTGGCATTGTTCAATGATGGCACGCATCGATCTTACCATCTGAGTTGACGTGTCATGCGTGGTTTGCTGGCGCTCGGCTTTTGTTGTTACTGTTTGTGTGTCACGACTAAACTGTTCGACCTTCAAAAGAAAAGAATGGTCAAAAGACAGATTTCATTTTGCTTCTCAAGGACTTACTGTATATATTGATGGGAATCCTCAGCTAAGTTTATCATTGTTACACAAAGACAATAGAATTTCGGGGTCTCTCTCATAAAACAGTTAAAGATAGCTATGGAATGTCTCACTGATTTTTGCTAGCAGTAAACATGCAAACATTTGATTAGGGATAATTGTCTTTTCTGTTCTTTGTATGTCCCTTCTGCGACAACTAGACCGGACTGGAATTTATGCACTGCGCGGCGAGATCTCCGCCGCGCAAATCTGGCCTGCTGGATCCGCAGCCGCGCAGATTCTGAGAATTGAGCTCAGCTGCAGACATTTTGGATCTGAAAAACAGGCTCTGTCCGCGCAATCCTTACTGTAACTCTGTTATTGAAGCTGATAACCGCGGCCGGACCGTGCATTTTTGTCACATCAACGAGAGGCCAACCGCGCAAAATAGTTCGGAAAATTTTTCTCCGCCGCGCAAAATACAAAGATTCCAGTCTGGCAACTAGATCAGTCAACTTGACACTGTTGCTCCTTGCTTCCAGGGTCTTTCCTAGGAGACCACTACAGCCAGTATCACATAATTTACAGGCAGGTTCGACTTTAAATCGTAAGTATGTTATTGTAATATTTTATGTTCAAATGACGATAAAAGGTCCTCACATGCGATTTCTTGCAGACTTTTGAGTTTGTCTGTGCAGATGCATTGTGGTATTCTTTGCCAGAATGAGCATGGCGGAAACCTCCAAGAAACGGTTTAGCAATCCTCTCGTCCACGATTTCGATTCCTGAGGGCTTCTGTGCACCTATTTGAAACCACATTTCTACTGTAGAGTTTACGCAGGTCCTCAGTTGACTGAGAAAAATCTGTATGATCTGTGTCCTGGCGAAGACAGTTAGTTACCTTGTTCAATTGCTTTAGGGCTGATAGAACGGTTTTCACTGCCATTCTCTTCTGTGTTAGCATTCTCCAAAGTGCCTGTATTTTTCTCTTCGCTTAAAATATCGTTCTCGTTGCCCTCATCAATCATCTCAGCTCTCTCTAGTGAACTTACGTTTATTATGGTTCCTATCTTCCTTCGGCGGCCATTAGAGATGAAAGTGTTACCATGACAACCGAGTAAACAACTGCCTCGTGTTCAGGGGAGCTTTGGTCATCCTACTGAGCACTGTTGTTATCTCCAATTTTGTGGAAGACAAAGTTCTGATAACAGTTGTAAATGCAGTAGCTACTTAATCCACCAGCTCAAATTAAAATCGCTGTACTGCCACTCTTCCAGCCATACCAGACAGAGCACTCCGATCGCAGCATTGTGAAAGCAACAACAACATCAATAAACGATGAGCCACAACGAGGCGGCCTCGATCTTGCGTTGTCCCTGGAAATGGAAGGAGCGATGGCCACCGATGGAGCAGCTCAAACTAAATTGCTGCAGTTTGTACCACTGTCAAGCGCCGTTGATGTCGGATTCTGGCACAGATTAACAAAGAACAAACTAGAATTGTACAAGTTGGATGAATCTTCTATAGATCTTATTGGCTGCTACGTAAACAGTAAGATTGCTTGGTCAAAGTGCTTTCCCTCGAATCATCGACTGTCCCTCTTTTGAGCAAGCATAGACCGAGGGATATTCTAGATCCCCAACGCACTCTCGATGAAAAAATATATCTTACGATATGCTGTTTTTGTCTAGTTGCTCCTAGAATAATACTCAAGGCTCTGCTTGCTGCTGCTAGGGACGCACTTGATTGGTTTTTGGTTATTGACGGTTCCTCAAGATTTATGTTTTGAATAACAGTTGGCATTGTTGTTGTTGCTTGTCTTCGATCAGATGACCCTGATGGACTACCTTGTCGGGCCAATGTGGATTATGACTGCTTCAACAGGTCAGCTAATGATCAATTGATTCACTATATGTTGAGAATGTGTAGAATATGTAGGTTGCAGATGTTGATCAATTTATGAAGAGGCAAGTACGCCGGACTGGAATCTTTGTATTTTGCGCGGCTGCGGATTCAGCAGGCCAGACTTGCGCGGCGGAGATCTCCGCCGTGCAGTACATAAATTCCAGTCAGGCAAGTACGTAGATGTAGTTGAGTATATAATTGTGGCACATACGACGGAGGGTAGCCAGCACGTCCGAAGGATCGAGAGTACAGATTGCAAGAGAGTTGACATTACGAAATACAAGACATTTATATGGTCCGAGTGCTGACGTAAATGCTTGATGAGACCGCCACTGATGCATGTGCACTGCAGTAGGATCCATATTACATTCATCGTTAATTATGAGCTACCCTGTGGCTGTGTGCAGCTCAATAGTTGTGACGAAAATTATAATACTGCACATAATGACAGCAAGATGCAATAAAAACACATCTAAAGCAGCGTCCACGTTCTAGCCAAAACATGCACAAATCTACATTGCATGTAGAGTTGTTGTGCTCTAGACTCAAACAATTTCCTGGGAAGAGGACTGTATCAGAATAGAAACATTTATCTGTCCAATGTCCCTGGCATCTAATGATTAGGAGCCGCATGACAAGAGAAGAGACTTTTGTAATAATCAGACTTATAATCTAAAGAACTAAATCATGTTACACACGAAGAATCACACGGGAGACACATCCACGTTAGTTGCAATCGTTAGACACATCTTAATTAAGGTTTCACTAAAATTTAAACAAAGCCAATTTACATATTGTCACAAACCAACCAGTCAGAAACAAGCACAAGGACTATCACATGTTCCTTCGCTCTACCAAGACGTAGTTCTTTCGTGAACACAAACGATGTTGTGTACAACCCCCCTCTAAAAAAAAAGGGACCAGAAAAACTATTACATGTGATGAAGTTATAGCATTTTCACTAACACTAAGCAGACAATTGGAAAGTACATCGCCAATACTGTGGGATGCATTGCATGACAATGCTGCTGTGCAGTTGTATGCGGTAAACAGTGTGTTTAAGGTGTAACTTGTTACTTGATAGATTGCACACTATGGGAGATGAGGTCATGGCGGTGTCCTCCAGGTTATGATGTTATTGAATGCTGGCAGGTCTAGGGCTCAGATCTTACGAAGTGATCTGCAAACTTGAGTCTATTTGATCCGACAACAACAGACCCTGGCGCCATCACGTGTCTTAATTCAGCAGATTCTTTTCCCAAAATCGAAAATTTACTGGATTGTTTATCTACATTCGTATTTACGTAGTGCAAAGGTTTGGCAGCTGCTGTGTGTGAGGCTGATTTCCTGCTTAAGTTAAAAGCTTTACAACCTTTGAATGAGGTTGAGTATTGAAGTCACTTTTAAATTGTTTCCTATCGGCATGGTCTCCCATGAGCTAGTGTCCAGTGCTCATAGGATTGTCAATGTGGATTGATGTTGGTCATTTCGGTGATATTGTTTGCTTTCAGCTCCTTCAACCCATTGCCACGGACGTTCCCGATCTATGGCGAACTGCATAACAAGAACACCATTGAGTCATTTAAAACATGCGACAAGCAACAGTTGCTGAATGCAGCAGCAAACAAGGTCCTGCCTGCCACATACAGATACAGTAATTTCATTAATTGGAGCTGAATGAAGTAGGACATTTGAACTCAATTTGCTCTCCTTAATTGCAGATATGGAATGGCATATCGAGTGGCGTGGCAATCGAGAAGCCACACCTTCTTACGACAATGCTTCTTTTAACATTTGCTGTAAGTATGTGCTTGCCTGGTGGTGTGCAACTATGAAGCTGAGGTCTCAGTAGCTCAATGAGATGGTCGCTGTCTCGCCAGTGACGATGAGTATTCACTCCTAAAGTCATGGGTGAACACAAACAAACAAGCTCTGTTCTGTTGTGCAATATATTGCAACTAAAGTCATCACACATGGCTCTTTATAATGACAACTGGTCAAGTAATATAAGACTGACAAAGAAAGAGAACACCACCTGCGTTCAGCATCAAGCACCAGCTTAACAATTTTCTACAGCAGCAGTGACTTACCAAGATCTGGCAGCTGAATTGTTCATCATTCTTCGCAGAAAACTCAGGAATACTCTGCACCTCATAAAATATATTTTCAACTTTCGTAAATTTTATCTTGTCTGATCTTAAAGTAATTATTATAATAATTGATCTTCAACTGCCTTTGAAAGTGCAACTATTTTGCAATAGGAGATTATCGCGAAAAGGTAGATGCTTATACGAAACACGTCTGGTAAGATATAATCTGAAGATGTACTTTGCAAGAATTATAAAACTATCCATCACAACATAAAATAAGTTGTGGCGGGCTAGTAGATTGTATTTTGAATTGCCTCTTTTGATTCCATTTCAGGATTTGAAGAAGTACAACTTCTACTACTGGTTTGGTTTTCCTGCATTGCTGAGTGATCCTGCTTTGACCGTTAGATCATCGTTGCCCATTTCCAACATCATGAATCCTTCCCAGGTGAGTTGTATATTCCACATTGATTTGCATTCACGCTGTCACATGCTTAATCATGTTCTTGTAGTTGTCTGAAACTCACATTAAGAAGTATCTCTCCTTTCTGGAGATTCACTTAATTTGATATGTTTTGTTTTAATTTGACTTCTGGTTTTATGGATTTGCAATTTTGAAATTAATCCACTTTTACTCATTTATGTTGTTGATACACTGCTAGAGGTTCGTCTGATCTGCTGTTCTTGGCCATTTTCAACATAATATTGATTTCTTTTACTAGATTTCAAGACTTCAGGCGTCGTATGATCATCTGTCCAAGCTCATTGAACAAGGTCTTGTGAGCCATTGTCTGTAAGAGGCATGTAATATGCCATGTAGCTTATGCTGCGTGTTTGATTGCCGTTGGATTAGACACAAACAATTCATGCATTGTTGTTTAGTAGCTTGTGTAATTGCTCCCCGGGAAACAAATACTGTAAACAGTTCAAAACCATACGATCGATAGTGACATAACTTGCATTCAAAGGCCAATTAATGGAATTGTTTGCGCCTTAATTACATCATCAGTCGACCTATTGGGATATTACTGTGATTATATTCGCATGTCGTATCACTGCTTGTATTTAAAATGTAGAAAGATGGGGCTCGCCCAAGCCAGTTTGAGTTTGTTTTGAATGTGTCACTCCCTGCGTCCGTTCCCCTTCGTATCTCCAGTGGGCTGTTGTCATGCTGTTCAATATCAGTCAACTCAATATGATGATATGTTGATGACGAGGCGACATGTTGTTGTTTTTCGTTGGTCCTTGTCAACGTATGTGACTGTGGCACTTTGCAATGGTTGTAGATCCCGTCTTGTTTCTTGTGCGAGTCGATGGGGACGAGGTGGTTCTTGGGCAGATGAAAGACTGGAAGCCCTTCTTCAAAGGTTCAAAGCAGGTCAGATCTAGCAAAATGCCAGCACTTACTTAGTAGAGCAGCATTGGTTGTATTATGTGGCCTGGCTGACGTCAGTGTTTTTTTCAGGTGACAATTGGCTTCTCTGACCCTTGCACCGATGGGGAACACCCCGGCTGGCCTCTAAGGAACTTCTTAGCGCTGGTATCGTACCATTGGTAATTTGACAGCCGTTGCCATGACTATTCCAATTATTTTCTCTTCTGTAGCGTGCCTTCAGATTGAACCAGTATTGGATCACTTTGGATGGTTGTGTTGTTGTGTTGCTCGTAGGGGCGGCGAGATAAGCACGTTGACAGTGATCTGCTATCGTGACAAGATCCGCAACGGTAAACGAGAAGCCAGTCACAGTATTGTTCTGCAAGTGGAAGGACTGAGCGCGTTCAATGGCTGCCAAGGTCCGTTGTATTTGAGTTGCTCTGTCGTCCAGATTATATCATCTGCTGAAGCTGAGAGGTGATTTGCTGTCTGCCTGCTGACATTGCATTGTCCTCTCAACAGAGTGTCCTAAGGCCACTGGATGGGAGCGCAACAAGAACCAGAAGATGGGCCCGCGAATCGTCAACCTCAGCAACACCATGGACCCAATCAGGTACTCCTGCATAGACATTGCTCACCTTGGCACTGCCACATCCAACGCCTTCATTGTTTAGTAAAGCATTTATGTCATGCTGCTTACAATTCCTATCTCTTGATAGACTCGCGGAGTCAGCCGTTGACCTCAACTTGAAACTGATGCGATGGCGTCTCCTGCCCGACTTGCAACTTGACAAGATCGCCGCTACCAGATGCCTGTTGCTAGGTAGCGGGACATTGGGCTGCAACGTGGCAAGATCCCTTCTGGTCGGTCATTGGTTCATGTTGCTCTCTCGATGATGTCGTTGGCATAGTAACTGTTAACTAATACAATGGCTGGTTGTTTGTCTATTAGGCCTGGGGCGTGCGTACCATCACCTTCCTTGACAACGGCAAAGTGTCCTATTCCAATCCGGTGCGACAGTCTCTTTTTCAATTTGATGACTGCAAGAGCGGAGGCAAGGATAAGGCCCAGGCCGCTAGTGATGCCATGCGCAGGATTTACCCAAGCGTGGTACGCAGACACACGTACGCTTTACTGGCGTCTCGGACTTTTCGTTGCTACTGGTCCGAATTACGAATTGCTGCTATTATGTCTTTGATCCGTTTGATGTTGTTTGTAGAAGTGCGATGCTCACACCCTTTCGATCCCCATGCCAGGCCATGCCGTCGGCGAGACAGGTCAGTCATCCCTCGAGATCACGTGATTGTGATAGCTTCGAAAGTGCTCTTTTGATGACGTCGAACTTCGTTCATTCTGCAGACGAAGCTCGCATGCGCGTGCGCGAGGACGTGGTCAAATTGGAGGCACTTGTTGAATCTCACGATGTCCTGTTTCTGCTGATGGACACCAGAGAGAGTCGTTGGCTGCCCACGTTGCTCGGCGCTGCTCACGGCAAGGTAGCGTACATACCGCAGCATCCACGGGCCATTGCGTCATTTGCCCTTCGGCCGTTGTTATGGTGATGTAAGTTGCTCTCTGGTAGATTGTTATCAACGCGGCGCTTGGGTTCGACTCCTTCGTTGTCATGCGTCATGGACTGAAGCGTCAGCAATCAGCTACGGACGACGCGAAGACGGACGAACCCACAGTGACATCAGGAACTGTTCGTATCCCTGGGGATAAGCTTGGCTGTTACTATTGCAACGACGTCGTTGCCCCGGGTGACGTGAGTTGCTGACGCTCTTCCATCTTCCATCGTCGCTTGGTGCTGTTGACTGACTATCGTTTGCTGTTCGTTTCCAGTCCACGCGCGATCGTACGCTTGACATGCAGTGCACTGTGACGCGACCAGGTGTCTCCATGATGGCCAGCTCGTTGGCAGTTGAGCTGCTCATGTCCATTCTGCACCATCCCGAAGGGTGAGCGCGTCATCTCGTCCTGCGGCTCAGCACCGCGATCTTATGCTCAATGATTTGTTGTGTCGTGATTTCAATGGTAGATTGCCATTGGTAGTGAAATGTCTGTTGCATGTAACCGTAAACTGTACGAATCAATGTGTCAACGATGCATTCTCAGTCCATCTTTCGTTGTTGTTTGCAGAGGGTACGCTGCCGCTGAGTCCACGGCCAAGGACGACCATCTGTCTGCTGATTTCCAGAGCTCACTCGGAATTGTCCCTCATCAGGTAGAGTCACTGCCCTTTCCTAATATCCTAGAAGGAGCCATAACCTTGCCTATACCCCCTCCTGTGTACATATTATGTATTGAATCCTCCCGGTGTGCTGTTTGTAGCTCAACAAATGACGTCTTGTTCTTTCTCGTAAAACAGATCCGAGGCTTCTTGTCTCGTTTTCATTTCGTCATGCCGTCGTGTCTCGCTTTCGACCTTTGTACAGGATGCTCTCAAAAGGTGAGTGGAAGGCTATCTTGTTGTTGGGGATCCTACAGTTAGCCCTCTTGCGTAGCCTCCTTTGATTTGGCATGCCTCGTCTCCAGGTGATTGACGCTTACAGACAGGATGGCTTCGAGTTCCTCTTGAAGGTGTTTAACATTCCTCAGTACTTGGAAGAGATGACAGGATTGCTGGAGTTGCACCGCAGCACCGTCGATGCAGAGGTGAGGTTACTTTTTGACTGGCTGACTTCGCGTGGCGTCTTGCCGATATTCTTGGAGGTCAAAGGAGGTTGCATTCAATCATGAATTTCGTGTTGATTGTAGATTTGGGAGCTCAGTGACGATGACAGCGATGAATCTTGAAGGGACCGGCAGTCCCCTCGCGCTCTCTTGGGGCAAGCCGTGACATGTCACGCAGTCATCTCAGGCGACGGGACATAGGACATGCGTGGTCTTACACTTTCCCGCACGATTGTAATTTATACGAAATGTAGATTAATTGTTACAGTGCTCAACACGGACAAATACTATTTTATTCAGAATTGCATCTATTCCTTTCCTTTTAAATGATAATAAATGCTTAACCGTATGCAATTCGATTTGATTTTCATAGTGAAAGACTGAAAGTGCATGGATGTCTAGAGTATGCAGATTGAGGCGTGGTCGCGTGGATCGAAGAACAGGCGATCGATAGTATGATGTAGAATGTATAGAATAATTGTGGCAGATACGACGAAGGATAGCCAGCCCGTCCGAAGGCTCGAGAGTACAGATTACAAGAGAAAGACATTACGATATACAAGACATTTATAGCAACTGACGAAGGGCGCTGATTGGCGGTCTGGGTTGTGACGTGAATGCTTGATGAGACCGCCACAGCCATGCATTGCATAGTCATCATGCAGAGTGCTTTCGTGCGGTGTACAAGGTACACCAATTGAGATTGCCAGTTATCATGCGGCTACATTGAACGCTGCAACGAGAGCAACTGGTCGACTTCACTCTGCTTCTTCTTTGAAAGATTTTTTTTAATTATAATTGTAAGACTAAATTATCGGTTCATTGATATCGCTTATTGATAAAAAAATGGAAATCTAATTAGAGACAAAACCAATCAAAATTATTAAATTGAACCTATATTTTCAATCAGAGCAACAAGCAGTTAGCTCCTAGTTAGTCGAGCATGGTAAAATTACTAAGTAATAATTATTTACAATAGAGCTACTAAACTTCGTTGATAAAAATGCCAATCTGAGAATACTGATGGCGTACGTTGTTCGTTTGAAATTCTCAAATTGGGAAATAGTGAAACACAATACTTATTATAATTATAATTTGCTCATAATTTGTTTTAGTACATGTTTTGACTTTTCTAATCAATCTTCTTGTAAATGTACGGTCTCCCAAATAAACAAGCATTGAGTGCATACGGGACGACCATCATCATGTATTTTTCGATGCTGTACTGTTTTCTTACGTTGTCCTTGAAGTTACAAGTACAATAGTATTCTCTGAAAAATGTAACTAGTACCAATTACATTTATTCAAATGTAACTAATTAGTAAGTTACAGCTATAAGTTATTGCTTCAGTGCTACTCAAAAAGGAATTTCAGAGTAAAAGTTCCAAGCTCCTACATTACACGCATTGTTAGACATGCAAGCTAGATTATGGCAAACAAAATTTTGATAACAAATAAATAAACAATCCGAAGTTTTAAAGTTCCTTCAAATGTAACTTGTTGTAACGAGTACTTGCCGCACTGCCTGATCTAAAAATGCACCATCTGTCTGTATCATAATTATGATTCAATTCTAAAACTTTGAACACAATATGATTGATTTACAACAAATTCGTATTTAGGAAAGCAGGGCAAGTCCTGTTCTACATCATTTCAACGTACAGTAGTTAGGTTTTCTGGAATGTTCCTTCCGAGCTCAGAGCAAACTTGTCTCATCGAGTCTGGCCCTGTCGTGGTCACGTGATCACGTTGGTCAACTGTCGCGTCCTTTGGCTTGGTCGTCCTTTTCAGTTCTCGCTGCTCGCAAGAGCCGAGCTTGCAATCCATCTCTCTCTCTCTATTCAACTTGGGAAAGTAACGAGTTTTTCGTTATCACCCAAATTGAACAGAAGAGGTAATGCTTTCTAATTTCAGCCATTAATTAAATGGCTGTAGAAATCCACTTCACAAGAGATTCCTTGCTGGAATCTCTGGAAGAGAAGTTGGCAGTGGAACAAGATTTGTTCGGGAGATGTCTGGTTCTGAAGCCCCCTGAATCTGTAAGAACGAATACAATTATTAGTGTTGGCTACTTATTGATATATTACACCTCACTCCAGCTTGATACAGTATGTGTTGTTTCGAATAAAACTACGTATGTGAATGATGTTTCCCAGTCGTTGCACTCATTAGCAATTGCTGAGATTTGCCACTGTGTCCCACCGTTGATGAATGGCAAACACCATCTGGTATCTCACTCCACAGTGCCGCTTGCCTGCCGTGGGTCAATTGGTCCTCCCTCCATAAAAGCTAGACTGTTTCCCTTTACAAAATTGGCATGTTGTGCAGTTCTTTTTTTTGTTTTCCTGTAAGAATTAGATCTGAGCAGGGACTGAAATTACTTTGGAATAAATGAGATCAGTGTTGGATTACCCAGTAGGGGCCCATGCGTGCCTACACCCCCTTCTTCAGCAAAAGCCTCCACCAAGAGTCTGTGAAGTTATTTTGTTGGCTAAAAGTTAACCAAAATGAAGTTGTAAACACTTTACAAAGTCTTTTAGTTTCTGTGATTGCGTGTAGAATCTAATTTTATGATTCTAGAATTTGTGATTTGGCCCTCGCCATATATAGCCCTTGCTACCAGATTACCTAAGAGATATCGCCACAAACCCGAATTTACGTATTCACTTCAATGCATTGATGGTTTTACATGGGATTGCAAGGACTGTTATTAGCATGCTTATCACTAACTCTTCATTCCAGTGTTGTATCTTACCCAGTTTGCTACGCTAAATCTACAATTATGATTCTCCAGTTGTGTGTTTGTGTATGCCAGTAGATCTCGTCTCTGGCACATGGCATTATGACGAATATTACAATTTGATTTTTGTGTTTCAACAAAGGTGATGACTGCTTCATCATCCAAGTTTTATGCATCATGGTCACTTAGCTTCTGAATTTGCTTTTAGTCGAATGATGTTGGCCCACTGGATAGAGACCGTGCTGTCCGTTGGATGTGGAGGACCCATGTGGAAGTCGGCCTCCATGCAGATACGTTTGTGCTTGGCGCAAGCTTGATTGACAGGTTCTTGGCTAAAGTCAAGGTAATTAAAATGAAACCTGCCAGCCAGAGAGAGAACTGTAACAGACTGTTGATTACATCTGTTGCTCTTTTGATGCTTGGCCACTGCAGTCAATGTACTGATGAATCCCTCTTCATCCAGGTTAACCTCAAGTACTTACGATGTGCTGCGCTGACGTCGTATGCCATTGCAGCCAAAACACTTGAAGAACCAGAGGTAAAGCTGCATCTTTAATCATAAGTTAGCCATTGATGTTAAAAAACACTGTTTTTCTTTCTAATATGGGATTGCCTTTTCCCTTTCAGCGTGTTCCATCTATGCTGCAACTGATCAAAACAACCCATGGCAAATTTGGACCGCAGGACATGATTAAGATGGAGCACATCATAATTCAGAAGCTGGAGTGGAAAATAGTTGTGCCAAATGCATACGACTTCCTCAACTTGGTAGGCATACAAATGGTCTTTGATACTCTTGCAGTTCCATTCAACTGCACTTCCTATGTCACTAATTATGATGATTAACATGTAAGATTATCTAATGAATGCTTTGCTTTTGACATGCTTGCTTTATTCCTTGGCAGTTTGTTGCACTTCTGTGGCAAAACCCCACCGATGCAATGGTTCGAAATCTGGATGCTTCAGATGTGATGGAGCGTGTTGTTGTGCAATTGCACGAGTGTCTGTGCTCTTCCACTTTCCTGAAATTCAAGGTAATTGATCTGCAGATGCTTCACATTTGTTTGTTGTGATATCTGCTGACTTGTAAACTGTACCACAGTGTGTCAAAGGGTCTTTAGGGGTCTTCAAGGGTCTTCAGGGGTCTTAGGTAACATTTGTAGGATGATGCTTCAGTGTTTGCTTATTGATGACATGATTGACAGCAATTCTTTATTGGATAAAATGTCACTTGCTGGTGCTTCTGAATTCAGTCGCTGAGTTATTGTTGGGCTGTTGGAAGACCAAAGTAGATTGCAACTTGAAATTAGAGATGGGACAAAATCCAATATTAGAAATTTTCAATTTAGATTTTGATTTCAAATGTTAAAATTCGGAGAAACAAATTGGAATTGGATTTTTTTTATTTCCTTCAAGAGGACAACTCTCGGAGAGACAACCAGTCTATGGGCAACTGAAGCCCATTTTATGACACACCTGTTCATTTTCCTTGAAATTTCGCAATTGACGTCGAAGCACAGTCCTAGTGCATTTCGGGATGCAAGTGCTTTCTGGCATGTGGTTTTGAATTGAAAACAAAAATTTTGACAGCCAAGAACAATCTCTGAAATTGACCATCATTGACAAGCGTATGGCTGATTGCGTTGCAAACAAAGCATTTTCCTGGCTTCTTCACCTCTGGCAGAGGTCAACTCACTTATACACCGAAATGCATTGGGTTTGCGCATCGCGGATTGCCTAGTCCTACAGGGCAACAGAAAACTACCGGAACCTTGTTTTGACATTGGATTGACAAAGAAAGTCTGAAGTCTCAACTCTCAAGTATTTAAAAATAACAATTTGCCAAGCCGATTTTTCAGCTTTGTTTTTTTCGATTTCGAATTTTGACACCGAAGTTCGGGAAAACCGAATTTAAATTCGAACTATGTCCATCTCTACTTGAAATCCATGCATAATCATTGGAATAGGAAAGCCGTGAATGAAATAAGACATTTATGTCATCAAGATACAAGCAAACATGTTAATGGGAGCGGCGGGCCTTGTGATATTTTCTGCCAGACCATGCTTACATTTGGATTTCAATGGCTGATTTTTTTTCCAGGGGTCTGTTCTTGTTCTGGCCTTGATCAGCTGCGTCCTGGAGAGTAGCTCTCAATCCTGGTTTGGAACGGTCACATGGATTCAGAAGTTAGCAAAGGTAAGGACCAGATTGCTTCCGCCAACTATGTGCTCTCCATCACAAGAACAAATAAGCCCAAGCTAGTGTAGTTGGTTATCATATTACTACTGATTTTGTGTGCTGCGCTGTTTCGTTCATTGACATAGTTGGTTATCATATTACTACTGATGTTGGAGGAATCATGTTTCTGATGTTTTGGTTCAGGTTGAGACTAAAGATCTTCTCACTGCACGGCATGCCTTTGAATCTGTCTCTCGATCAGTCAGACCTCAGCCGATCGTCCTTCCCCAGCGTGGACTGACAAAGCAGCAGCAGTTGGGAATGCTCTCGCCAATCCAAGAGAACCCTTTTGAAAGCGAATTTGCTGCGTGGCAGTGTCAGCGGAGTGGTGCATGTGCCCAGCCATCAGCATATTATCGTGCGACGTCTCCAACCAAGCGCCTAGTGCAAGATGACAACGCATGTGGCAAGAGTGATGTTGCTATGGAGAAAGAAGGCCAACGCTGGCCACGTCGTGCCATCAAGAGGGTCAGGCGTGCTTGCTTCAATGGCTACACAAGCAACGACCAGGCTTGACAGTGTACGACCAGATCAGTAAAGCTTAGCAGGATAATGTTATGTTGTACTGATGATCGCTCGATTGTGCTGTCATTGATTGATTACATTGTGACATTAGTTCTGTTGTGCTGTGGAACGTTTTAACTCGTCATCATAGAAAAGAAATAAAAGGAAGGAAAACGTCCGCACATTGTTCTCTGTTTAGCAGCTCCATCTCGACTTGATAGGAGATCTCTCTCAATTTGCGACCGGAAGGTGTCCCCAGTTGCACCGTTAGTTGCCATGGCGACATTATGTTCTCATTACCCTCGTCGCCGTGTAATCTCATTGTGGTGCAATGCGCGCGAAAACCAACATGAAAGATGTGCCCTCCACTAGAACAGAAGTGATTCTATAGCAGTGATTTCGAATTGATGTGAGTAATTATGAGCCTATGGATCGACAAACACCGGCCTACTCAGCTGGCCAAGCTCTCGTTTCACCTTGAGCAGGCCCAGAATCTTAAGAAGCTGGTAGGTAATATGCCTGCTGATGGCATTTCCTTCGCTAATCGAGCCACTTCTTTCTCCGTTCTCACCTCGTTAGATTATTTCACTCTCATTAGATTGCGAGTGGTGACTTTCCACATCTGCTTGTCTATGGCCCTCCTGGTGCTGGAAAGAAGACCCGCATCATGTGCATATTGCGCGAGTTGTACGGCTCTGGTGTTGAGAAACTCAAGTTGGACCATCCGACATTCCTGGTCCGTGATGTTGTTTTCCTGCTCAAATACATTCACAATAATTATGTCTCGCCTCTGATTTGAATAATGTCAGCTCAAGTGATTGTCCTCCTATTTTAGACGCCTTCGAAGAAGAAAATTGAAGTCAGCGTCATCAGCAGTAACTACCACATCGAAGTGAATGCAAGGTGCCTGCTGCCAATGCTGTCGTTGCTAAGCGTCCACTGTTGACAACGCAGGATGTAGTCTGTTAGTGAACTTGCCAACTTGGTGATCTATTTTGTTAGTGATGCTGGTATTTACGACCGCGTTGTCATCCAAGAACTCATCAAGACGACAGCCCAAACACAGCAATTGGACTCGGCAACTCAAAAGTCATTCAAAGGTTGGCAAACCCACAGATTGTCACTCCCCAGCTCACCACTAGATAACTAGCTGTGATTCACCTCGGATAGAAAATGCTGTCATGTTGGCCTATTCCAAAACAATACTTTATAGGACACACTTCTTTTCTGCAAAAGGCCATTCATATTCAAATACTGTATTTTGATTTTACAGCGAATATGAAGGAAGAGGCCTCAAAGGCGTAACAGGTTGTGCGAGTGACTGTGTTTTACAGATGCTGTCATAACTATGTTAACCATCAATGTAGGATCATTATTTAACATAGCTCTGATTAACAATTGCTACCAAGGTGCGTATAAGGGTGGCAAGGATTCCTACTTTGCTAAATTGAAGCCCCGAAACAAGATGAAACGATACCTGGTAACTATTTTGTGGCTGTGAAATTGAAATCACGCTCTGCACGGTCTTAGTGTATGTTTGTTATCAATACAACAGTGTTGCGCTTAAGCCGCTGCTGTACTGTGACGAGAAGAGGTTGCTATTTTGTGGGTATTTAAAATAGATGGTTGTTACAAAATGGGTTTAGCCAGCTCACTGTTATCTTTCTCTACCAGTTGTGGTCCTTATGGAGGTCGACCGTCTCACTAAAGATGCCCAGCATGCACTGCGTCGAACCATGGAAAAATACGTCTCAACTTGCCGGATTGTTTTGTGTTGCAATTCAACAAGCAAAGTTATTCCAGCCATTCAGAGTCGTTGTCTTGGTGTCCGCGTTGCTGCCCCCAATCAAGACGAGGTATCTCAATGTGGCAAAAACAGATCTCATGACATCTGAACTGTCAATTTTAATAACCATTATCGTAAAGGTTCCCAGTTTGATAACCACTAAGTGAAGCTGTCCTGGACCTGAGTGCAGAGCCTCGCATTCATGTTAACCTCATACTCATGTAGTATATATATCGTAGATTTCATTATTTAATCAGCTCTCTTGTTCAACACTGATTGCGCCTGGTCCTTCTCTGTTCATTATTGTCTACTATGGAACCGTCCAATATTGTCGTATCTGGCATCGAAGTAGTTAGTTCAAAGTAAACTCATTGAATGTTGTTCATTTTTGTTTTAGATCATTACCATACTGCACAAGGTCTGCAAGAAAGAAGGACTGTCTCTGCCTTCAGAACTTGCTGTGCGCATTGCAGAGCGCTCCAACAGAAATTTACGACGTGCCCTGCTGATGTCCGAAGCTTGTCGCGTTCAGCAGTAAGTTAGTGCATGATTTTAGTGCCTTTGCTGGAGAGTCATTGCTTGACGATCCCGCATAGCTCTGTCATTCCTTTTTACTTCTAAACTTTTAGGTATCCTTTCTCTGAGCAGCAACAGATTTCAGAACCAGACTGGGAGGTGTTTTTGCGGCAGACAGCCTCATCAATAGTGGAGCAGCAAAGCCCCAAACGGTGACTTGCCAATAATCGATGCATGTTCATTTGTTGCCACGATGCATTGGACAAGACTGCTGATGTTGACTTTATTGTTTTGTCATGATTCTGTTTTAGGCTGATTGAAGTGCGCTCTAAACTGTACGAGCTTCTTAGCCATTGCATCCCACCAGAAGCAATCATCAAGGCAAGGCTTACTTCTCTAAGTTCTCTCAGACTATAGTATGTATAGAAGAGGAAGGTGTCTGCTTACAAGTTCATGTTTATGCATTTTCAGGGACTGACCAACGAGCTAATCAAGAACTGTGATGGACTATTGAAGTCAGAAGTGATCCAAATGGCTGCCTATTATGAACATAAACTTCAACTTGGCACAAAGGCAATTTACCATTTGGAGGCATTTGTTGCCAAGTTTATGAGCATCTACAAGCGATTCTTGGAAGAGGGTATGGCAGGCCTATTTTGAAGTATCTGCAATGACAATGTATTCTCTGCGTCATTACTATGGAGCATGCTGTATGCTACGATGAGAATGTGGACAAATGTAGTACCAGTAAGTACTGTACACCGCTCCTATGCACACTTTGGACTGGCAACAAGGACTGCTCAGTGTACGCAAACAGACAAGAACAGCTATAGCAAGGGATTATCTGTTTAAGGAAAAATTGACATCACAGACATGTCCTTTCGTCGTGTCTCACAAATATGCTAAATTCAGACAGTATATTGCATTGATTTTTGCTTTGTCGTGACCTTGCATTGGCCGGCTCACTTCGTGTGTGGCCTTGGTAGAGGTCATCCATGCATTTCTTTCTTGAGGCAGTGCCGGAAACCTTTCATCCCTTTCAACTTGGGATATTTCTAGAAGAGAACATTTGTATAAAAGAACAGAATTAGTTGCCACATTTATGATGATATCAGTGACTTGTAACAAACAGAGCTCTGTTTTGGTTCCCTTTGTATTTGCAATATCTCAGCGTTTATAATTTTTATGCAGCAGTCAAGTTAACAAGTTGCTTTTAACAGAAAGTAAAAATGTTGTAAGAACTCAGTTCATATCACGCTGCTGCAAATTGTTTAACATCACATTTTAAATGTCCTGCAGCTTTAGAGCCCAGGGCTCTACTGGATACAAAACATTCCGCAGGAGCTGGCGGCTGTTGCCCTGTAAAACACAACATGCTAGACAAAGCCAGTGCCACATCTTTAGTTGTTTTCCTCACTCAATAACAATAGCCTAGGCACAGAAAAGTCCGCCATTATTGTTAGATTATCAAACACCAGTGCTCTCAAGATTAGTCATCCTAATTGACCCTTGATCGTACTTAGTGTTACAGTAATTGAATACAGAAGGAAACATTTACTAATCTTACCCCAAAACCACGCTTGAGCCTGTCCTTCATTATTCCAATAAACTCAATGTGACTCAATTTCCCATCACCTGCAAAATGAAGAAACCCACAGAGGAGACTGGTGAGAGGGATCATGGCATGATTGCATAACAAAGATGGTTCTGCAGACTCAAGACACTTACCATCAATATCAAAAAGCTTGAAGAGAACGTCTGTCACATGATNTTGTCAATCTCAACACCAGTAGAAATCTTGACAGCACGCTGGAAAGCATCTGTGAAATTAGACACCGAGTAAAGCACTTGATCAGCCATGATATGACCACATCATAACTGGTGTGCAATAATTACCAGTAACCAACCTTGTGCAACAGGTTCCTGCACAGCCCCATACATACGCATGGCTATGATAAAATCATCAATGTTATTCAGAAACTTGTTGAAGTCCTTGAATTGCTGCAATGTGATACCCTAGTAGAGAGAATCATGTCACGTCACTCTGATACATGCGATCCATGTGGCAACGACTCAACCGCTAATGCCTTATCGCCATACCTTACTGACAGGCAACCTCTCACTTAGTCGGTTTAAGTAACCACGGTGATCCTCGCTTGACAACACAGTGTTACGCAAAAGAATTCGTGCAAAATCCAACTCTGTGATGCATTTCATGCTCTTCGAGAATTCATGAAAGTATGACAAATTAAGGAGTATAGCAGGCACGTTGCATTAAGGGTAAAGTCAATGACGGTAACACAGACTAAGTTGGCCATTAAAAGTATCGACCATCGCACACGTGACACTCCTCGAAAGATTATAACAAGTTTAAAACACTGAAGAGGATATTTCAAGCTCCAGGACTTCTGACTGTAAGTTGTCCATGAACCTAGAAATGTCAAAACGTTTTAAGAGACTAATAATAATAATAGTATAGACAGTCATCTACACGAAGAGGCCGTCCTTCTTCCTCTTAATGCACTTACTACATAAACTATGCCATAAATCATGGTCAGACGCTGCTGACAAAGTAACACCAAAGATGGGGTCAGTGAAGAATTTACCATTGAAGAGACTAAGCACAAACACAACAAAACAACAGACTGTGTCATCAATTGACTCAAACCTGAAAAACTGGTCAAAAGTAACTTGTCCGCTTCCCTTATAGCCAAAAAGATGAACAATGAGTGAAGTTTTTCGAAGGCAAAGGGAGTCTGATCCTCCTTTCTGAAAGAAAATGTAAATAACCCATGACGAATCACAAATTGTTGTCAGAATGAAAAGGTCAAGAGGAGTGTCAATTGTTGTTGCATGTGACAAGACAATGCNCGAAATCAACAAAGCAGCTCACTGGGGGGCTAATTTAAGACTAGCAGGGAAATATCTACACCAGGGTGGAAAGTCAGAAGGAAAATCTCACAGCAATGGTAAGGTTTCAGCATTTGATTAACACATAGTAGCTACGTGATGTCAAGCAGTCGTAGTAGCTATGTTATGTCAAGCAAAAAGATTGGTGGTACTGTAATGCTTTCATAAAAGGGATGTGCAGAATGTATGATGAAACCAGTGCTGTACAGTAATTTTTCAAAAGTAACGAATTACTATAATTCGTTACTTTTTGAAGTAATTGTAATTGTAATTCGTTACTTTTCTAAGAGAGTAATTTGTAATTGTA
>OFHS01001073.1:0-11922 GCA_900245855.1 Calvadosia cruxmelitensis
ATGCAATTTACTTGTCTTAAGCGACCACCTGTGTAAAGAGACCACCTTGCAATTGTGACAATACAATTTAGCTATCTTAAGCGACCACCTGTGTAAAGAGATCACCTTGCATTTGTGACAATACAATTAACCTGTCTTAAGCGACCACCTGTGTAAATAGACTACTTTCTATTGGTTCCCTTTGTGGTCGCTTAGAACATGTTTGACTGTAGATCAACAGTGGAGAAATACCATCAACATAAAGAGCACTGAATAATAGCATCACACCAGAAAGAGGAAATGTTCATCCTCATCGAAATGCATCGCTGTTCAGTCAACACGACGACCGAATTAGCTGCAGAAACCGATTGATTACCTGCTGCAAAAGTCCTTTCTGGGTGGTCAACTGCTCGCGAATGCTCTCTTGCGTCGTTTGAAGGTGGACCAGCGATTTTACCAAATCACTTCCTGATGACAAATGAGAATAGAAACGAGGTTACACCTGTGCCTGATCACAGCTGGAATGACAGATAATGTCTCGTGTAATTTGTTCCCGTTGATTAGATATCCAAAGGCAATGGTACTAAATGCTATAAGCGGAAACGTATTTCAACGAATGATACATTAGAAACACATTTTCTTCTCCATTCGTATTGTTAAAATCTGGAACTCTTTACCTCTTGACATTGTCCAATATAGTAATCTTTATCAATTTAAATTCTGCTTATCTGCATTTGATCTCTCATCATACTGTAAATGTTTCTAATACATCACTATATTGTAAATGTTCCTAATACATCTTGTAAATGAAATCATTATGGGCTTTACGTAAGTGCTACTCTTTGTAGCCAGTACTTGCCTTTTTCATAAATTATTTTTGAAATAAATATACAAACAAAAAACAAACAAATTAACTATATTTAACTATCATTAACACCATTTAATTATATTACACTACGAGATGGAAACAAATTTGTTCGCTAGTCTTGGCAACCGCTTTGAAGATTGCAACTAATGCAATGAAAATGCCCCACTTTGTAAAGCGGTGCTTGTTCTACAACCCAGCGAAAAGAGGAAATACTTTTGACTTATTTTACACACGCAACTAAAACGGGAAGATTCAAAAAACAACTTGGGCATGGTAAAAACTCAAATTGCAATAGAATTAACAAACCTTCCTGGTGGATGGAGCTTAGTGCCTTCAATCTTTGGATCTGCAATCGGATAATAACAAAGTAGCAAAAGTATAATACATCTTAAGAACTACCTGCATAAAGCGACCACCTGTTTTAACCGACCACCTGTGTTACGAGACTATATCTCATTAGTGGTCGTGACAGGCCTGACTATGCAGCATCAATTTCACAACAGTTCTATCCACAGAAGACACAATACCATAGAAAATATAGTGAGCTGGACAACAACGAGATCAAATTAGTCTTGTACAATCGATGTGAAATTAGCATTTATAGTTGTGAAATGGCAAATGATGTGACCGAGTAAATAAGCAACAAGCAATACAAGAAATGTA
Organism: Calvadosia cruxmelitensis; assembly: GCA_900245855.1. NCBI lineage: Eukaryota > Metazoa > Cnidaria > Staurozoa > Stauromedusae > Kishinouyeidae > Calvadosia > Calvadosia cruxmelitensis. The sequence continues at coordinate 1,511 of OFHS01001073.1, forward strand.
CAAGCACAGAAAAGACTGGTAATCAGGATAATCGAACAAGTTACCAGTTCAGGCACAGCATCGGCGATGGAGTCCCATTTCTGCATCATCTCGTGCAATTCAGAGATCTGCACGGAAAAGTAACGATATAATAATACAAGAGTTTGTTCAGCACTAAAACCAATACTATTCTACAGTACTGCCATGCACCGTGACCAAAACGTAACCAAGGTGATATTAACAGGGATCTGATAAAATTAGAGGTTACTCAAGGATATCCATATTAACCAAAATGAGCTATACCTGTGACTGTTGTTCTGCATTGTCCACAGCCTCCTTCTTGGCTGAGATCTGGCTTATGTGGTGCAGCACACCTTGGAGGCGAACAGAGATGACATCCAGATTGGTCGTATCCACCAGGGACAGTTTTGCTTGCAGGGCGTTAACGGCATCCTAAATGGGAAACAATGTAAATAAAAATAAGATTTGAAGGGCCTTAGATAGATAAACTAGTGTAATCTGTCACATATTACATTCTCAAAATAGAAAGTTGATTGATTGATTGATTGATTGATTGATTGGTTGATTGATTGATTGATTGATTGATTGATTGATTGATTGATTGATTGATTGATTGATTGATTGATTGATTGATTGATTGATTGATTGATTCCATAAGATGATAGAACAACTGCATACAAATTCGGCATCAACAAAATTACTAAAAAAACTCTAAATGCAACAACCTATTTTTTTGTAGAACAGTACATTATAAAAATTAAGTAACTAAAATTACGCTCTCAAACCAAACATTCATAAAGTAGAATCATGACTATGAGATCAAAATCCACAAATTTAGAAATACAATAATGTTACTGAAATATAAACAAGCGCACTCGGGAATCAGTGAATAAGATCGGAATGGAGTGAAAAACGTGAAATATTGTTACATACCAACAGAGAATCATTCTTGCCTTGTGCATCTGATAGAAGGGAGGACTGTAGTAGAACAGAAAACAAGAAGACACATGAGAAATATTACAGAATATGGCAATCGCAGTCAACTGTCTGATGATGGAACAAGTCTAAAATGTTCCGAAATTGTTCTGGACCCTGTCCGGAGGTTCGGGACAATTACGTTGAATATTGCCTTATAAAATTTGGCTTCAACCTCCATTTTGTGGCCAACTGTGGGATCATATCGCAAGCGACTTTCCTAGTTTCACATTGCATCAGGAAAAATCAAAGCATATCCATATTTTTGTGTTTTCCTGATAAAGCATCCCTTAAGTGATCATCATTATATCAGAAATACTTTTGCTAACTAAAGCCACATAAATAGCGCTGTAAAATAAGTCAAACCTGTATTAGCGCCCACCTCAATAGAGCAGCCACCTGTCTATAAAGACCACTCTTCATAACCCCGAAATGATACTTTCTATAGAAATCAATCTGGACAGAAAAGCCACCTGTCTATAAAGGTCATTTTTCTCAGGTCCCATAAGTGACCGTTATAGACAGGTTTCACTGTAATAGAATAGGCTCAAGTCTTAGAGACAATAGTAAGGTGCAATGACTGTGCCTTAAATCAAACAGCATCTAAGACTTGACTATCCAGTTGCCAATTTCTGAAACAAGATTACTTTACCAGATCTTGCTACTCACCCAGCGGTCCTTGGGTCCCCCAACAATGCTCTCCATGTTATGAAGACGCTTCTCAAGTTCACTAGCCTACAAAGAAGTTTCAGTGCAACACATTAAATTGTATCAGTAAAGGATACAACATCAATGTTGGTCCAAATTTTGCTATACCTTCGATGCAATGGCAAACTTGGATGTTTCAGGCTTGTAATACAACTCATAGGTAACGCAATCCTGAAACATAAGAACTTCATATCACACCAGCAAATTATTAAAAGAGAGACATTTACAACAATATGTAAATGTAAATGTCACTTTATTTAACGAAGGTAGCCCAACAAAGCCAATGGTGTGCCTCCCTTTTGGGCCCTCGACAATTAAAACCACGGAAGACATAACAAATAATATGATTCAGCTGGGCCGGGAGTCGAACCTGATGCGTCTGACTGGCAGCCACACATACTAGCCGCTAGACCACAACGACACAGATCAGCTCTGACCATAGGAATATAACACAACCTGGAGTTACAGTTAAACTTTTCAATAAGGTTTGTGGTAGTTAAATGCCAACCTGTTCCTTTTTATCGCCACCAGTGGGTTTGGCTTGGAAAGTCTGCAGTTGGCCTTTGATTTCTCTGAATTGACAAACAGGTAAGTGATTGAGTCATAGATCATTTGCGCAGCAACGTCTTACATCCACACAACCACAAATACGACTGATTTATATTATAGCAATGTAATATGCTTTACAGCTGTCAAATAACACATCTTCAAGTAGACTTCAATGGTCCGCATCCACACCCTTTCCAGTACATTGGTATCAAGTCAACAGTCTCTATCCAGGTATAAAGGAGCACTATAACCATTTAATCTTACATTTAAGCATAATGTACTCATGTTAATTGCTGCTCACTTTTATTTCCATAAGTGGCATTATCAGGTGAATGAGTCGTCTGTTTGCTTAAACGCAAATGAAAATACAACAGCATCATGCCAGCAAGATAATACTTAAAGAAGTCAACAACATACTTTGTCCATGTTCCAGGGATAGTTCCATCTCCAGCAAGCCCCTATGAGTGTAACATATAACCACAATAACATATAATGTCAAGACTGATATCTGGACTGCCCGCGTCATATCTCATTGTTGGATTTCAACAGTGTAACTTCGAGTGGAGCATACTTGATGTTTGATGAACAGCATGAAAGAAACAAATACTATTGCAGATGAAGTCACAGGTATAGATGGACAAACGTTCTCTCTAGGAACCCCTAAAACCGCTACAAGAATACTAAAAAAAGTACAGTAAATGATGAGACTTACATCAGTACCAAGCATGGCCTCCATATTCAGACTCTTTAGCTGTAGGAAACGAAATAAGAATGAATGAACATGATGCAGATTATCATGCCAAAATCGTCAGGATAATTGGATCAATCTATGAAATACGCATAACACAATCTACATTGATGAACAAATAGATAAAAAGTTATCGACAATAGCAGGGTAATTAACGACTGCATTAACTTGCATAAACCAGTAACTCCTTAGAAGATGAACGATTTTACAACAGAATATTGTGAACTAAACAGTTTCCTTGGCCTCGACAAAATCTATGCTCAACAAGACAAGGTTATTGCTCCTAATAAAATTCACATACAGTACACAGACCAGTAAAAATTCACATTCAGTGCACACTGCACAAACCAGTAAAAAAAATGCAATGGATTACACAAACCTGGTGCTGTAATTCTGCAACCTAATAAAGAAAAGAGGAAACGATGTGAATCCAACGCTGTGTCTCATTACAGTAACCCTCAAAATAGTTTAATATTGACATCATGAGTTGACAAAAACACACAAACGTTCTATCTTATGACCACACACGCGCGCGCGTAGAAGAGCAACAGGGCCAACAAAAAGAGGAACCTTGGGACCACTTTATTTTAGTTTTACAAAACTAATCATCTTCAAGATCCTTCACGTTTAGATACTCTATGTAATTTACAGTCTTGCTACACACACAAGATTGACAAAGGTGTCGGAAATCAGAAATGCTACAGCTAATGTTGTGAAAACCCCTATTGTTGTCTAAACAGTTACCAAGTACTTCACCATTTTTGATTCGTGAACAAGGTTCTGCACAAAAACATTTTGAAACCTATTCATATAACATGAATAGACGAAGGTAGCTTACCTCTTTCATGGCACTCACTGGCAATGCACCATCTCCTCCCTTCTGGTCATTTTCCTAAACAACAAAGCAATGCCAGCATTAATTACTTGGCAGCTTGCTTTCGATACACTCAGATTGTTGATTCAATAGGCTTAAAAAATAAACACTAGTAATAGTTAGTTTACTTTTATAGTACTACTTTCAATGAATTGCTCAATAATGCTTGTATTTCAATATATTTAAAGATGTCACAAATAGTGTATTAAAAATATCAAGTTAAGCCAACTCAATCCAAGTTTATCCATATACCTGTATCTAAAAACATTCTATCTAAGGTGTACGCACTATATCCAAGATGTAATTATTCTACAAATTGGAACTATCCAAGCCCATCTATGAACTTTCAGTGCATAGAGCGTGCAATATTATTTCACAAAATGCAATTTGTAAATCATGATTACAGGATAATGAAATTAAGAATGCTTCCCAGCATACACAACAGATTACCGTGGCTATTATAATCAATGAAGACGATGACCGTACAGTTGACACTATAAATTGTAAAGGTACACGGTCATTCTTTACCTTTGCACTGGCAACTTCAGCAGCGAGCTCATTAAGTTCCAGCTTTAGACGCTGCAGTTTCTGTTGTGGTGTCTCCTTGACAGTGTCTTCTCCGATCTGCAACAAAGGAAACAAAACGTTTTACATCTACATCTGGCTAATTGCCTATTATCTGACATATCTCATAAAAAGCGATCCAATTAATCAGATAACATTTATACAAACCATCACTGTCCATAATGGTTATCAAGCTCACTACCTATACTAAGGTACAGTATAACTCGGTTAATATCACCTCGGATAATATCACGTCTCGGTTATTGTCACGGAAAGTGAAATTCCACTTGCCAGTCCCTAAGCTTTTCTCTTATTCTACTCGGTTAATATCACCTCGGATATTGTCACATCTCGGTTATTATCACGGATTTCCAAAGGATTTTTATGTTTACACTCGCTTATTGTCACGCTTTCCGTGATTTGTTGCCTTGTTTGAATTTAAAGGCGCCGTAATTGTCGTGAAAGGAAAAGTTGATGGAGTGGGTTCTTGATTGTGTTTGCCTCATTGAGCGGGACAAATCAAAGAAATTGAGTCTTGTGTTGCTAAAATCTCTACATAATAGCTCTGTTTGATGTTGATACAGAGTTTGCAGTTCTATGGCCTGCCTTTTGCTATTGTTTGAGCCGTTCCTACAAAATTAGAGGTCTGAGTATGAGACTCGGTTATTGTCACGACTCGGATAATATCACGTTTTACGAGTTTCCCGAGGGTGTGATATTAACCGAGTTACACTGTATGCAAGACACTTGTATAATAACTACATGTTCCTTCGCAGACGTCTAACTTTCTGGTAGATACTTTTCTACATTGAACAGTTACTTCCAATTAGATATGCGGTACTCTTGTGAATACTACATTGTGAAAAATAAAACAAGTCACTCACAATTTCATAAATAGTCTTGGCGGTGTAGCCTGTCTTTGTGCCAATGGGGATTTGATCTGAAAAATCTGCCATAATTAAAAAACACATTTAATTGGAGATATTGAGACGCAATCAGATAGAAATTGAATCATTCAAGTAGTCAAATTTATTCTCGCAGTAGCACAAAACAATAACAAGCAAAAGAATTTATAATGTAGAATCCATGAAACTAAATTTGTCAGATATCCAAGCAGTACAGACATATCAGCATGGCTAAATGAACCCTGACATTAAAATAATTCATTTTTCCATCAGAAATCACACGTCGTTACGTAAGTAGCCTTATCTGCCTGCCTAATTTTAAAATTTTCTCCCTAACTCTGTATTTTAGGAGAAAGAAGAAAACACCCAAAAATGTTCATAAAATGTTTAATTTACATTCATTGCTAGTGTTCAAGATCTCTACTTGACAACACTACAACAGCAGTATATTGATGCCAGTCTTTAACTCCGGTACAATATTATCCTACCAAGTTTATCTGTGTTGATTTGCTTGTTCTGGAAGACTCCATATGCGGCCGAGTGGCTGACATTCAGAATATCGACAGGATCACTTTTTTCATCAACTTCCTACAATCGCATTGAAAAAAACTAAAAGCATTGAAAAAGAAGTAATTAATTCCACAACTAGATGGCTGCAAAGGATAAGGGTGCATGCAGATTGAGGAATATTTCACTATTTTCTGGTCTAAAAGAAACAACAACAAATAATGATTCAAAAATAGTGATTTTAGAAATCACAGAGAATGTTTAAAAGTCCACTTGCACATGCACAAACACGGGTTATGCCTAACATATTAGTTAGGTTCAGATCGACAACAGCGAACTTATTTTAAAGGAAGTAGACTGGGTGATAGTGGTCCCAGTCGCAGTGGAGTGTTAGCGCTTTGATTCAAAGTCACCAGTGTAGTCAACTCAGTGAAGTAACCAACCTGTTCAGTTGTTGCATCTGACGGGGAAGCGTCTTCAGTTTCAAATACATCTTTCTCATTGGAATCCTATCAATCAATAAATCCACAGAAATATTGATCAACACACTTTGAGTTTGAAATGACTTCAAGGACAAGGATCTGTCTCGGTTGTCATCAGCATGTTCTGAACAAATGACTAAAATATGGATATGCTTTCCTTTTCCTGAGATGGAATGGTTTTTTAGAATTCTTCAAGTTTCTGCTATGTTTACACTTGCAGTACTTATAAGAGCTCTTACTTTCAATGAATGCAGCTAGGTGCGCTTTAAGCACCAAATGCATTCTTAGCTCACTTCATAGCATTTTCTATCTTCTGAAATTTTGCTAACAGAGTTCGATTATTATCCAACAAACGGTTTTACAAACTATTTTGTCATCATCACCTTATTCATTCGTAGATGGTTCTTCGGAAAGTAATGTGACAATTACTAGAGTCTAGAACATTTGTTTCGATGACACAAGTTGCAAACACTACAGGCAATCAATCACTGTCATCTTGTAGCTATATTCGCGCTATGACTCATGATGGTGCATTGAAAAGAGATTGAGGCTATTTGTGGCCAGGGCACAATATAATTTCTTAAATTGGATAGGACATGTTTCAAGATAACCTCATTGCAAAAGAAAACGAGCAAAGCTGGTTCAAACAATTTCTGCCTTTGTAGATTCTGTAAAAGTCCTAAGGTGTAGCTTGTCACTGTCGGGTCATTGTGTCTACTTAGTCCTTTGTGAGACACGACATGCTACTATCTCGGTTGATGATCTGTACAGTCAAACTAGGCTTCTGTTAGCAACAGATCTCCTGAGGCGATCCAGGATGGCACTCTACAGACACGCTGCACGGAGACAGGCCATCCCGCTGGCGCTCCTACTCTGCCACTACCCTTCTGAACCGCGCCGACGCGGTCGACCTCGAATGACCTACCACAATTAGCATATTGTTGATCTCCTCCGGATGGGTCTCACCCAGCGAGGGGCAATGGCCATGGCCCAGCACAGGGACACATGGCGGAAAGCAGTAACTTTAATTTCTTAGGCATTTATTGTAATCTGTATTTGGTGATCACGTCTTGTTCCCTCGTGGAGCGTTTTGGCGTTCACTGTCACCTAAATTTGCTTGACATTGCTAACCCGTCTGCTACAATTACACAGGGCTCTCAACCCTCACGATTTCAGCGTGAGTCTCACGATTTCAGAGCTCATCTCACGCTCTCACGATAGATAGTAAATTTCTCACGATTCTTGGTTTCTCTCTTCTCACAATTGTGTATCATTCAATCTGTTCACGTATATATTGATTATTTCTCTCAAAATTGCAATCATCGCTCTTGAAAATTATTGTTGTTTCTAATTAATAGGAAGGGTTATGGATTTATATGAAACAATGATGATGCATGCCAAAATCATGTTTGTGCCACCTCATGTAGTGGATTTGACAGTGCACCTCACACAACTTAGAGAAAAATAAAATTTTCTTGTCGGGATAATTGGTCTTTTATAGAGGTTGCTGCTTTATTTATGGTACAGAGGCTACCAGTGTATTACCATAGGTTTAAAATAGTAATAGAAATGAGCAGGTATTTGCTTTCGAGTGACTTGCGAATACCGTGCCTGCGTACACCGTACTCGAAAAAAATCTCACTCTGAGACCCAGCCTGAAGTTGAGAGCCCTGATTACATATTCTCAACGTCATCCTTAACTCGCCTGTTCTTCTATCAATGTCTATGTTTAAAATAATATTCAAATATTGTATGCAAAGTTGCAAACATAATATGAATAGTAATATAGACGTTCCTCTATATGATGAGGCTGTCCCTCTTGGTGCACTTACTGTCTGAACTACGGCATAAATCACGGTCAGACGCGGCTGTGACAAGGATGAAGACAACGACATGAAGACCGCGAGTCATAGCCTCATGCCCTCATCGAGGGTGCATAGGCAGCACTTCTTATTAGAATTATTTGTCGAACTGGCAAGTTAGAAGTTTGGCATTTTAGACCCATCCTATAACATCGGCTTACTTTTAACATTAGCAGGCAAAGCGCAAGAAACAATTTGAAGACTGCAGATTGCAGTGAACGCGGAACGCGCGACGGGTGAATTAGTCGGGTTTATACAGGCCTTCTACTCGATGCTACATCCTGATTAATTCATCTATTCCAACAGCAAGGGTTTCCCCATGAGGAAATAATTAAACAACATGAAAAAATAAAACGGAATTCGGGAGCTTGCTCAACTTACGAGAAAAGGCAGAGATCCGTATTTTGAAGCTTGGCTCGCCATCTTGAATAATTGTTGAAGCCTCGTTGATGATGCTATAGGCCTCATTCTGACGAACGGTCGACCTTTGGGTATCTTCAGTACTGTATTGTTACAGTGTTGTATGTACAAATAAGCGTCTTCGAAGAAAACTGTTTGCATATACTGTACTGTAAAAGGGTTTTGCAATATTAGATGTGATGTAAAAATAATGCATTGATAAATGGGTATTACCTAGATATCTCATCAGCATAAACTGTACTACAATCTGTGATACAATAAGACAGAGGTTTCTAGGATTTATCCGATTTACATAAATTCATGTCACCACTCGAGGTCACAACAGAAACAGACCCATTTATCCCAAGGTAGCAAACATTATCAATATCATCATCATCATCATCATCATCATCATCATCATCATCATCATTTATTCTCAAACCAGTAAGCTTTCTGGTTTTCTGGCTGGAAAATCCACTTGCACGCAACTCCTTGAAACTATCTCCGATTGGACTGTAACAGTTGATACGAAGAATTGTGTTGACGTTATATTGATTTTGCTAAAGCATTTGATTCCGTTTCCCATCCCAAGCTGCTATTGAAGCTAGCTGCATATGGCATCAAAGGAGCATTACACAACTGGGTAACAGCATTTCTCTCGTGTCGCACTCAAAGGGCTCGCGTTGGGAATGCATTATCCAGTTCTGAGCATTGCACAAGTGGGTTTCCTCAAGGTTCAGTTTTAGGGCCGCTATTATTCTTGTTATATATTAATGATCTTCCTGACACTATTCCCAACGTTCAATGTAAGTTATTTGCCGATGATGTTAAATTATATTCGATATTCAATGTAAATGATAATGATGCTACATCTTGCTTGCAAGATATTATGCTTCTCGATTTCGAAAAGTGGACGGCCATTTGGCAAATGAAGTGGCTTCTGAGAAGTGCACTAGCCTTCATCTTGGTCATAACAAACCTCATTTTAATTATAGCATAAATTCATCAACCCTTTCTCAGTGTAATAATTATGTTCGTGACCTTGATATTCATGTTGAGCAAAATCTTAAATTTTCTGTACATTGTAAATTAATTTCCAAGAAAGCGTAAGGAATTTGTCTTTTTATTCTTAAAAGTTTCCGATGGAATGACGCTGGCCACCTAACTCGGGCATTCACAACGTATGTGAGACCAATGTTAGAATATGCCTCACAAGTTTTTAATCCGTATCTGAAGAAGGATGCTCAGCAGTTAGAGCGAGTGCAAAGATTTTTCACTCGTGCTGTCTTTGCTCGCTGGCTGCTTCCCTAGTATTAGGGACATCGATTATACGTCTCGTCTAATTAATTTACAAATGTCTTCGCTGCAATATAGACGTCTTGTTGCAGATCTTTGTTTTTCAACAAGATCGCGCATGCACACGTTGACTTAAAGTTTCCCTCGGATGTCGTGATACGTTCCAATAAATCGACTCGAGGACATTGCAAGCAGTTTTTATGCAAGATATTTCGTACAGATGTCCACCACCATTTCCTTTTTCAAAGGACAGTAAGAATTTGGAACAATCTTCCAGAGAGTGTCATACTAGCAGGAACGTTAAAGAAATTTAACTCAGAATTATCTGATGTCAATTTGGAACAGTTTTTATAGACATTCATTTTAATGTCTATTGCTGCATAGTATTTAATTGTCCATGTATTAATTTTATCCTATTGTCCGTGCAGCGTAAGAGCTATGTGTATATAGCCTGCTCATGTGAATTCTTTGTTTTTGACATTTGTTGAATAATAAAGACACATACATACATACATACATACATACATACATACATACATACAT
>OFHS01001073.1:11945-31414 GCA_900245855.1 Calvadosia cruxmelitensis
TACATACATACATACATACATACATACATACATACATACATACATACATACATACATACATACAAGCTATAATAGTTCTTTTTCATGGCGGAGATACAAAATAATATGTCTATATACATATTACAATGGGTGAATATAAAACGGCTACTATGTACAATTTTTTATAATTACAAATGTTACTGTTGCTGCAGATACATCTTAATCATCTTTTTGAACCCAGCTCTGCAAGTAACCGTCTTCATATACAATATTATGATTTCTACTACATCCAAACCTGTATTAGCGGTCACCTCTATCAAGCAGCCACCTGTGTATAAAGGCCACTCTTCATAACCCCTAAATGATATTTTCTATAGAAGTTAACCTGCACAGAAAGGCCACCTGTCCATAAAGATTATTTTTCTCAGGTCCATAAGGTGACCGTTATAGACAGGTTTCACTGTACAGTACATGCACTATATTGTTTTGTTTATATCTGCCTAAGAAGGGCGTAGTGCTCTGTTGTCATAAAAGAATAGGACACGGCGTAGATGAACGTTAAAACATATGCTAGATTGAGCTCCATTCTGTGCAGGGATTCATAGTATAAGATTGGCTTTAGAACAGGGCTATTTCTGCTTCAAAATGATTGACGAAAATTGGGGACAATATCTCTGACACTAATCCTCCTGCGAGTCCTGCTTATCATGAAAGCGTGGAAAACGGTAGATGACTAAGCTGTAATCCAAGCAATGACTGTAACATGGGTTGTTGAAACCATGGCATGTTCTTATGAATTAGTTCTGCAGGCAGAAAGTGCGCCACAATTCAGACAATTCCTTTGAGGTTTGCGCAAGGCATAGCAAACGTCTCTTTCTTTAAAATTGCGTCCATTGATTCTTTGTTCAGCACCTTATCCCCTAAGGGAAAGTCACTGAATGTCTTGTGAAATCAGGAATCAGAGGAATGGGAAAAGGAAAAGCCTTGCACCATTGCACGAAGCAAGTATCTTTCTCCTTTTGTTTACATGTCTGGATTCCTTTCTCACATCGGGGAAATATTGTTTAATATTTTGATGGCTGTCAACTGTCTAATGAATGAATCGCTATAAAAATGCAAGACCTTTGTCGATAGTGAACAGTTACCAGTAACAGTCTGATATGGGTTAGTTACCGTCTGCGTAGAGCTTACACTGTATCCATGACAACATCATCACAGCAACTCAATCGAAACTCAGCGCGGTGTTTAAAGATCGTGTGTTTTATATGAACCGGTGTAAATCAGTTGGCAAACTATGCAGAATGGTGACGTTAGAGTCGATTTCATTGATTTCCATGGAAACATATTGTTCGATTTCAAGCCTACATTCCTTGAATGGAAATGTAGTATTCCTCAGGGGACACATCTCTCGTGATCTCTTTGGAGACCAATGCAAATTGACATTCGATTCTCGACACCGAAAGCGGGCGCATAGGTTTCTTCGCGATCGCATCAAGCAATTCTCGTCAATAATGAACGGAAAAGAACATCGAATTGGACGATCGGCATCCAACGTCTTGGGTGAGTGCCACGGTCCAATCAAGAACACGACAAGGATAATAAACATGTTCTATACCTAGCAATTTCTGAATTATTAAAGATCTTACTGCTAATTGCTAGTAAAGCACTGTGATTTACAATCTGTTCTTTATTTCTGCTTCTATGACAGTTCATCGCATAGGCATTCTGAATTCGGCGAGATTTCTTTTTCTACTGTCCCTTATACCGCTGCTCGATGCGCAAGGTATGTTGTAGATCTCTCTGTGAAGAAATGTGTTTCATCTTTCAATCGTTCCTAGCGATCAATCGGGGAGGTGAAGTGCAATGTAACTGTATTTTACTTTGCTTCGAATGATTAAGTATGCCTTGCTGAAGAGAATCGCGTTTATCTACAGTTTGAATGACAGTTAATTGCCCCAGCGCGTTCTGTAGCGCTAGAGGACTACAGTATCCGACCTGTAATGACAATCGAAGCAAACTCATCATTGGATTCCGTAGCACTACTTTCGATCTTGGACATAGAATTCTGATCGATTTCACTACTCGAGGTGATAGCTGAAACTAAGTTGGTCTTATGTCTTTTAATCCTGATTGTTCTCTTGATGGGTTTTGCAACTGTTTTCAGAGATTTCTCCCGCCCTCACTTCATCGAGCATTTCGCCGTCAGCTTCCCTCTCGATCAGCCTCAGTCCCGTGGTAGCTCCTACCCCTCTCCCGACGACTCCACAACCAACGACAGTCGCTACCACACAAGATCCAACCCGTATGAATTTGTATATTAATTATCAGACACCAATCGATGGTCAGTAGCAACTAAACTTATTGATTTTGCTTTACTTTGCAATTTCCAGTGAACAATGTGGCCTGCGACACGGTTCCCTGCTTGAACAGTGCCACGTGCTTCGCGATTGGAAGTAGCTCCTACGCATGCGCCTGTACTCCTGGTTTCGAAGGAAATAACTGTGAGACAAGTATGTACAGCGAAACCTGTCTTGAGCGACCGCTCAGAGATCAATGACAAAAGGTCGCTCAAGACAGGTGGGCATAATGGCTGTCTGCTTTAGAAATGTAGCTAACTATTAAAATGTAGCAATAAAAATGAGAATTAGGAAATGCAAGAGAACCGAATACTGAAATTGCATTTTCAATATTGTAGATGGTCACAACGGTAACGTTTTTGGAGCAAACATCGTTAGATGGCAATATCAGATAACTGCTTTGATAAGCAAATATAATCATATATCATCTAGGCTAATCATATTATTTCTTTGATTATGTAATATTTTGTCTTCCCAGGGACAAGTTCATTCCAAATGGCGACGACTTTTACAACAATTATCGTCTCGGGCAATAGATTTTCAACATTTTCATCACGTTTGAGTGATAGTACCAGTACATTGTACCAACAAGCTTGCCAAGGACTCATCTTAGTGGTGAGTTTGAATGCGTCGCAGTACACTATGTACCCCATCATGCAAGGGTCATTCCCTGGGATTGGGGATGACTCCTTATGTGCATCTGTATCTATATGTAAGAGTACTTTCTTAATTTGAAGATTAATTTCAATCCGAAATATTTTAAGCATTCGATAATATAAATACTTTATATATATATGTCTAATAGGTAAATACTCCTAAAATATTGGAAGTCTAAATAATACCACCAGTTTTTTGAAATTTGTAGCAAACCAAAGCAATACTCCCAGTTTAACTGAAATTGAATCAACTCGAGTAAGGAATTATCTAGTACCTACTTAATATTGTAAGTACATACAGTACATTAAAACCTGTCTTGAGCGACCAGTCAAGCAGCCAACAAAAATGGTCTGTGAAGGCAGTTGTTTTCTATGACATGTTGGCTTTTTATAACCATGCTCTGTCTCGCACATTAAGTCTGCTATTTCGTTTGTTTACTTTTATAGATACAATCGGCTTTAGCTCCATTGTTTGCAAACAGCAACGTGTTCGTGAATGTCATTTGTCTGGGATTTTCGTAAGTATTCTTAACGTTGTACAGTGAAACCTGTCTACGACGGTCACCTTTGGGACCTGAAAAAATGACCTTTATGGACAGATGGCCTTTCTGTGCAGGTTAATTTCTATAGAAAATATCATTTTGGGGTTCTGAAAAGTGGCCTTTATGCACAGGTGGCTGCTTGATAGAGGTGGCCGCTTATACAGGTGTGACTGTAATACAAATTTGCTTAATTTACAATCTGTCTGTGATGGAATTTTAAATAAATATAGAAATAAAATGGAAAACAAAAGGATCTCTAATGCGTTGTAGTAGCAGTTGAATGGTAGTGTAATTATTGAAACAATATTGAGATAGTAGTTGTGCAGCAGAAAATATATCTCTGAAACACATTATCAAGTGTGACTACAATGTATCACTGTTGTGTCGTGCATAATGCTTACGTCAATGCTAATTGTGATAATTATTGTAATGGAGGCCAGCCTCACATGTCTGTTGAGTTTAGTTGATTTACAGCACAGCTAATGAACACACGCTTGTTGTTTGATCTTCTCGTGTTATGCTATTGGGTATTACGTTAGCTCATAATTAGTTGTATTCCTCTGCACTTTGCGGATATAAAAGTCACATAGCTACCTATGAAAGTTTCATTCAATTACTCCTATTTAATTACTTATATGTTTAACTTTCATTTCATTTATTCATTTCAAGAAAAGTTGAAATACAGTCAAACATGTATTAGTGGCCACCTCTATAGAGCAGCCACCTGTGTATAAAGGCCACTTCTTTTCATAGCCCTAAAATGACACTTTTTATAAAATCAACCTGGAGAGAAAGGCCACCTGTCCATAAAGGTCATTTTCCTCGATTTCCAAAGGTGACCACTATGGACAGGTTTCATTGTAACATGCGTTAATATGAAATTATGTTAACTGCTTTTCATTCATCTGTCATTCTTTTATACATTGAACATATTAGGTCTGGTAGCATCGTTGCCAACTATATCGTTGAGGTCAAAGCAACTTCTCCCCATAGCCAAAACGATTATGTGAGGAGTGTCGAGGACAGTTTTGCGAACGGCAGTTATGTGCTTAATACAACATCAACATCGTGGGAAATCAAGCCAAGTTTGACAACAATATCAGGTAAGGGTAGGCCTAATGAACACTACTGGCAATGTTAAGATGTAAATTTAATTTTACGCATATAATATAATAACTACTGCATGAGCCAGCATTATGGCAGGCTGGATACATGTCCTGTGTACAATGGTACACTGAAATAATATTATCAAGACAAGAATATTTTTCTTGTTTCAAGTATCAATTTTCTTAAAATAATTATTGCTCGGTGGAAGAACAATAGCAATATTCATATTTGGCTTAGTAATTTGTGGCCTAGAGCGTGAACAAGTATTTGTTAACTAGATTTATAAACAGTATTCCTTGAAATGAGAAATTTTGTTCTTAAAATGGGAATATTATTTTTTGCAGTGTAGCCTTGCCAGAATTTGATTACATAATGCAACAGCATGATGATCTGATTGTAGGACTCTCGACATCATATACATTTCCTAAATAGAAAATTCAATTTCCTCATATGGCCAGTGTAATAGTGTTTTCATTAATTGAATAAATATGAATCAGTTAAGCATCTTCAGTTTCTAGACTTTATGATGTGAGTGATAATTTATCTCTGATAATGAGACATCGTGGTAATAGTGACTAAGACTTAGGAACTAACCATTATGATCGTGAATAGATAACAGCGCATATCAGCCATTAAATTCAATTGCTCGATGAAGCATAAATAATTATATAGATTATGTCTCTATCTTACATCACTGTCTTGTATGCTTATACAAAGTTGTATCGTGCGACCACCCAAGTGATGAAGAAGTGGTCCCACAATACAACTGGTTGCTTAAGACAGGTGTTCCCTTAATACAGGTGGTCGCTCAAGACAGGTTTTTAAGGTGGTGTAGACAGCTAAGATTACAACCGGCTTAGAACTGGCTCGAGTTACACTGCCTCATCGTTTACCTTTCACGGTTAATTAAAGAATCACTTTTCGTCACGATTTTGCTCACAGCAGTCGATCTTGCTGCAGTCGCTTCCTTGTGTTGTCCCTAGCCGCTTCGTATCAAACAGGTGGTCTCTTCATGATAAGTGGTCACTTGAGACAGGTAATCACTAAGATAGATTGAACTGCTTTTCATTTCAGATTATAATGAATGCTCAAACAGGATAGCTGGATACTGCGATCTGTCTGCCACATGTGTTAACACAAATAGCTCCTACGATTGCACTTGCGCNCCGTGGACCATGTGCTATCAGCTGCCGGGATATGCGTTAAAGTCAACGATACAGGTATGAAGCATACGGTGCATATACACAACTCAAAGCAAAGAAAGTTGTGTTAATTTGATGTAAACAGCATTGAAGAGCATGTTGTTTGTTTGATTGTTTATTGCTGAATGAATACATAATTTCTGTTACGATGAATACGTTTACATTGATTACGAAATACACGACATTGCACAACACATATCAGTCTGGCTATAATTAACTGCAAGTAAAGGCAGATTACGGGCCGCCACAGTATAATGAAAGTAAAAGATGATAGTACAGCTACTACACACTGCATACACTTTATAAAATATATATATGGGATTAATGCTAAACCACATGTATGAAAAATATTCGCAGGAATCTACTGAAAAATTACTGGTACACTAATATTACTTATATTACTTTAGGTTTGAATGAAATACATTAATCATATATTTGTCGTGCACTGTTAAGCTAAACAAAAGGAAATTTTAAAATAGATTGTAGTAAGCTGTAAAAAAGTTTTGTTCATGGGAACAATCTGAATTAGCTATAGCATAACAATCTTCTGCTAAGCAATCTTTCTACTCCATTGATTTAAGCTACTTCTAATAAATTTGTTGTTACTGCGGACTTACTCCTAGCATGGCATTTTAATACAATTTTCTTATAGATGTGACACTGGAGACATTGCAAGAAACGTTTCTGGACAAAACATATATCTCAATATATAATCAAACCTGTATAAGCGCCCACCTCTATCAAGCAGCCACCTGTGTATAAAGGCCACTCTTCAGAACCCCAAAATGATATTTTCTATAAAAATTAGCCTGCGCAGAAAGGCCACCTGTCCATAAAGGTCATTTTTCTCAGGTTCTAAAGGTGACCGTCGTAGACAGGTTTCACTGTACAATCATTGTATAAGTAACTATTGATGGCTCATTTGTTTTAGCTTTCTTCTAATGTTTTGCATCTTTAAAGTTCTCCATTTGTTCGGAATGATTTGATGTTCTGGGCATCTTTATTTAGAATTATTAGAAAATCATTTCATGTGTTTGACTGTTCTGCTTTTAATATCTGATTTATATGATTATATTTTCTATTGACAGTCAGCAACACTACGTTGTACATCATCTTTGGAATTATCGGATCTTTGTTGCTACTCTTGATCGTACTCATGGGAGCTATACTCTGCAGAAGGTCGCGGAAAAGGTAAATATTATATACACTTGCAATAGGTTGCATAGCCATATCGATTTAATACAGTCGACTCAGCTTATAGGCCGTGGGCCGCATGGCGATATTGTTACGTTTCGCTGTACATCTCTAAGCCATTCGTACCGAAAAATTCTATTTCGCAGAGGTTTATAGCGAAACTGCTTTTCTGGTAACTTTTTTGCTGTGTGGCCCACGACCTATTAAAAGGACATTGGCATTGGAAGAATGTCATGTCGACCAAGTAAGAACCTGTCTAATTCTGATCACCTGTCTTGATCGACCACCTGTCTAAATTGCAAAATTCATGGCTAATTCCACATAAAAAGAGGACACTTACACAACAAAGGAATGACGTCAACGACATCAGATGCACAGTTGTATTGCTTGGAATTACTCATGACAACCACTACGACTTTCTTTTATTGAAAGTGACCTCAGTCTCCCATAGAGTACAACTATGAAAAAATAAAGAGATATCTCTATTGGACATATTTGATTTAATTTTGTCATATTTTCTTCAAAACCATGACGTAAAGCAAAATTTATTGAAATATAAATATCACAAATGCACAACATTTAGCGTTTTCAAATACAAAGACACCCACAGCAAGCAGCACACAGCAGCCCACAGCAAGCAGCAACCCCACCAAACCATTTTCTGCTATTTGCATGACGCAGCTCCCACCAAACCAAGCACCACCGCAAAAAACAACTTATCTATGGTGATGAGTTTAATTGAAATATAAATATCACAAATGCACAACATTTAACGGTTTCAAATATCGTAAGCTAATAGCAATATATGTATATAGCCTACTACATGTTGAATTCTTTGTTTGGACTTATGTTGAATAAAGACACATACATATATACTTTCTTATCTTATAATTATAATTCTTCTATCTTGCGCAGACTCAAGTACACTCCTAACAAACCATCTCTGCATTATGGTGACGTTGCAACACCATATGGACAAGATCCGATTGGCAGATCATCATTCCAACCAGAAAGACTCAGAGCACGTGTTAGACATTTGGATGACATGGAATGGGACCCTTACTCCTCAATTCAGAAATGACACTACCCATTTGGAGAAATGGAATAGACTTCATTGAAATCATTAAACTGTAATCTAAGTATCTATTCTCTCTGAAGTGACAAGAGCGGCAAAGAGCAGCTTCCAATGTGCAGACTAATAATTTATAATGCATTGGAATTGGATTCATGTTGTAACAAACTAACAAAGTTAGCTGATATATTCAAAATTTTGAAATCAATTGAAATTTATATAATGAGTTATTGGAAGAAAACCTACATGGGAAAAATGAAATTCAATTGAATATACAGTATATCGCGTTGGTTTTTGTCTCACATTTAAGGCCAACATAATATTCCAAAAATCAATAATATCCCCAATTTCTGATACTGTGTGATTTATTCACTATTTTATAAACTTAGCAATTAATAAAGGGGTGTTTATCAGAAAAGCAGCAAACATGCGGTAATTTCGTGTTCTAGTGCCCAGGCCCTCATGATGCCAAAAAGTCAGCAGTCTCATTCACAACAAGCGCTTCACCATGAACATCGCTCCTCTGTGATGGACGACCATTGATCTTAGTTAGAACTTTGACCGTGATTTTAGAAGTTTAGCCAATTCATTTACAGCTAATCTCAATATGGATGATCAGTCAGAGGTGGATAGTATTCCTAATGAAATTCCAGCCCTATGCACGGAAAAGGAGGTAGTTTTTCCCGGCTCTAAACTACGAATGTCGTTTAGTGCATCTCAGAGGTAAGATTCACGACTCTGCATAACTTGGTCTTAATTCTTTATAAAAACTCATGTAATACGTTTGTAGACTCCCAGAGGCCTTACATAGAAGGTTTTTCCTTGCAGGACAGCATAGTAGGGGTAGTGCATTATGAGTTTGTGTATTACCAAGCAATATTGTAGTCCTCCGTTTAATGATTGATAGAGTATTCCTTATCGGACCATACGCCTATAGCACTACTTCTATGAGATCACACAATTACCTAAAATGTTGAGCATTGTACTCACTTAGGATGTTTAATTTATTACGAAACAGATCACCCTTCCGCCAGAATATCCTAATGCAAGGAGCAGTAGGTGCAGGGACAATCATTGGCATTTTCCCAAAGAATTCAGCAAAGGTAGGCCTAACGAACGCATTCCATGTATCCCCACTACAAAATCACGTCATTTGCTAAAGCTCATTTTATCTGCGATTAATTTCATGTATCAATTTCAGGAATTTGATGACATTGCAGTTGGAGATATCGGCACTGCTGCTCGTGTCAATGAGATCATTTTCAAAAGTTCACCCAGTATGCAATGCAGTATTTCATTGACTGGATTATGTAGAATAGAAGCAGCCAAGATTACTCAGAGAAAGCCAATCTGCCTCATTAAACCAGTCATCCTTGATATTGATGGTGAGGAAGGACGTATTTTATGGTATTTTATTGTGTTGTATTTTATCTGCTCCGTGGAAAAAAGCTTATCGGATTTTTCAGAAAAAATGATGATGATGATGATGACGATGATGAGACCTGCTAATAGTAGAACCTACTGGGAGAGTAAACAGTGTTTTAAGAAATTATTCAGAAATCCTAGAGGGTCAATGCATGCTGTGAGCACCTGGTTTTGGGGTGCTGGACAAAATATTTGACCAGTGTTTGGGTTTCAATCTTCTCCGAAAAAAGATAATAAATCAAATTGTCTTAATTTGATGTAGGCATTTTGTATGCACTAGCTTTGAGCTAGATTAATACACCTCTGCCGGTGCAGCTTAAAGAGCCTTTATTGCCCGGCAGCTTTTAATCGTGGTGGTTTGTTGTTTTCTGGTTGCGAGCCGCTGCGTTTGCAAATTTCAAACTTAATACGTCACAGTCTCACAGATGTTGGAAGCATCATAATTGCTGAACAATTCAACAATCTAATACGTAAGAAAGCCCGTTTATAAAATAAAAAGCACTAACAAGTTCAAGCATCAAGCAACATGTTTCTTACTCAAATGTTCAGAAATAAATCGAACAATGAGTGGGTTGCAGTGTCGCAAGCACATAGCTATAGAATTTCAGAACTTGTCAAGCAGACTGTACAATTCAATTCGCAGAGAAGTACCTTGAACATTGTACACAATACCACATCCTATGCCCTTATTCAGGATGTCTTAGAAGCTACTAACAGCAAGAGTTCCAGAACCTTTCCTGGAAACGGAATATCTCGTTGATAGAATCAGTGCAAACAAGAAGAACTTTGCCATACTGTAGTTTAACAAGGATTTACACAAGCATAAGATGACCTTTATGATCACACGAGCCTACATACACAGGATCTTGACAAGCAGCCATTGTTTAAACTATTTCAAGCGGAGTGTAAGCTGTGCTGTTCGTGCAAGGAATACACAGGCTCCTGTCACAGTTTTGATGGCGCAAACAATGCTAGGCTATAAGTCACTAGATAACCGAATCAGCTCGCTGTTGTTTGTATGATTGGCACTCCAAGCTTGCAGGCTGTGCAACAGTGATATCTCCCAAAATAGAAGCAGAAAATCCATCTTGTAGGAGTTGCGGGTCATAAATCTTCCGAACAATAATGCCACGATTGCGGCTTTCACACATTTTTATTAACTGTGCAGTTGTATGAACCTGTTAATTTTATTTCGATTTATGTGGTACAGTGGACACCATTAGATGAAACTATGGCTACTAAAACAAGTCTTTAAATAACATAGAATGGCCTGACAGCTCCGAAGTGGTTTTGCTAAGCAGAGTGGACTGTACTTCAGAAAACCAGATCTTGTCTTAGAAACCAATTTTATTCCAATATTGGTAATAAATTTTGAATCTGCCAATTATAAATGAACTGTTGTTTTTTCCTAGATGACAACTCGTCATCATCATTTCAGGTAATAAATCATGTTGATGTTGTTCTTGTTACCATAATCTACACCTATGATTACTGTAACCAGCCATTTATAGATCTCGTTTAATAGAATGGAAGCTGTCTATCATGGTTTCTTAAATACTAGTAGGATGTGTGGTGGCTGTGTAGTTCCTGTTATTGTTACACTTATTGCTTGTCATGTTTCCGGTTATCTTCCTGTAGATTGTTCTCTTGTGTTAATCTCCTTGGTGTTAATGATGTCATGATGTTATATCGTAGCCTAGAAGTGCTGTATTCTGTAACATAATTTAGTTCTGTTTGTGTCCTCGTCATGAGAAGTTGCTAGTAGTAAAGCTCGTTGTGGTTATTGTCTCCGGACGTGCCACGGCAGGATGCAGAAAGTGGAGACGGAAAGTTATCAAGATTGAAGGGTTCAAGCGTTTGCCTGCTGAAAGTATGTACAAGCGCTGATATGTATAATAATCAAAATCAGTGCTTAGAAGTTATCACTGGGAACACAGAACTGTAAGGAAGCCGCCTTAGCTGCTGCACTTCACATCGTGTAGAAAACAAAATGCGCAAGCAGAAGCCAAGGTGAATTCAGACACACAAACAATACAATCTACATCATCCACCAAACACAGCCATGATCCCTCCAATAAAAAAATAAGGGTTGTGATTCTTCTGTGACTGTACTACCGCAGGCCACAGCAGAGAGGAAAGCATTGGACCGGGGGAGTGGAGCATGTAGAGAGTTACACCTTCAACTCTGGTCAAATCAAGTGACCCCTCAGATGTGGTGCTGTATCTCCTTGTCCACTGTGTCTGGATACACATTGCCTTCTTAATTGCTTTAATTTTGTTCTGGCTTGTAGGGGTTTCTATCCAAACTTCCTGGTGCTTTCAGTGGGCTGTCAGTGAAAATCCCTCCCCAGGATGCCATGAAGGTTTGAGTTTATGGATTTCATGGCAGATCAAGTCTGTCTGCAATTGATTATGCTAGCATTTAGCCTTACAACCAGCATATGAGGATTAATGAGAGGGATGGCTTTACTTTGCCAAATTATCCTTAGGTATGATTATGAGAGTGGTACTGCCGAGTACAAATGCAATCGACGAGTGGCTGTTGGAGGTTTTGTTGAGATAAATGGTAGTAGATTTGAGATATGTAAATGGTTGATGCATCATTGTATTATTTAACAAGTTTTAATGTACTGATTGATTATGGTAGAGTAGAAGTTGCTAGTATAAGAGCCAGTGAAGTTGAATATATAAGTGTCAAACAAAGATATTTTTTAGTTTCCATTATGTAAATGCTCAGAATTTTTCAAAGCCACTGGTTAGTTGTGTTACTGTCAAAGCTAATGCTAATATTCTTTCTTGCTGCGGAATGTTTACGACGCTATGTTAAGACAAAGTAATTAATGTTTCTTTATACTTAGTCCGATTAATATCCCACCTCGCTTTGTATCCCACTTTTGGTCTGTACGAAGGACGGGATATTAAGCAGGTTCGACTGTGCTATTGGCTGTGAATCTCAGCTGTTTAGACTATCACCTGAAAAAACTTGACGATAATAGACCTTTGCTTTCACTTTTTATCATGGTTTGATTAATTTAAGCGAGGTCATCAATAAGAGTGCTTCCACACAGCCTTGAGCCTTATGATGCAATGAACTGAAAGAAAATCTTTTCAATTTTTCAGATTCTGACATCTAAGGACTGGCAAAAGCACCTCTTGAATTTTCTTGTGAAATTGATGGGAAACCAGCAGGTTGGTTTGAACGTGTTGAATACGTGTTGTGATTATGCTGTAGATCAATAATTACAAATGTAGACGGATGTTACCTATCTTCATCTTTCTTCTTCTTCATCGGCGCACACCTAGGGCACTTGTGCGGTCACCATTTATGCTACTATATCCTTGTATTATAACCACTTCAATGGTATAGATACTCAACAACTAAGCCCCTATTTGGGAAATTGCGAATGAGGCATTATGATTCCATACCAGAAGTGGAATTCAACATTAACTTGTTTCAACTGTAATTCCTATTACAGAGACATGTATGTAGGCCTACCTTTAGTAGTTTTCGCTGAAACAAGTTCCACTGTGTGTGGCCCCGAATGGAAAACGTGTATGTTACGCCGGATTAATCCGGCATGAAGTTAGCCTACGCCAAAACAAATTTGCCGTACGTCCTCCGAAAGTTTGTAAATTTCAGCGGTTGGCGTACTTTTCCTTATTGAGTTGAAGCCTTGGTTGAGATTATAATCAATGCAAAAAAATTGGCATACAAATGTATAAAAGTCTGGCGTAAAATCCGGCGTACGATTTACGAGTTTTCCAGATGGGTGTGTGGCCTTGTATTACTGGGTCTGCACACTTGTTGATTGTGGTGCTATTAGGCATAAAGGGACATTATGACAATTCTAAACTGTTTTTTGTTTTAATCAAGCTCAATAACCAACATGAAGATAAAGCGCTTGAGAGAATTAAAGACGACAACCATTCCAAGCATAAGGTAAGCAATATCAGCAATAGCAAATCAGTACGATTGACAAACAGGAAACAGCAGCTTGTCCGAACATAGGACAGGATGGCAAAGTAGCTATCAAACAGAATTGGGAATTGTAATATAGTCAGTTGGTAATTGAGAATTAGAATATTTCAGTAGGCTAAACGCTTGAACCCTCAACTTTGGTAATTGCTGAAATTTAAGGACTTGAGAGTCCTACTTAAGACTGTTAAAGCTTGTCCCAGCATCAAATTTTATACAATGAAAAGAAGAACAAGATATCTCTGCCTTTGTATCAGCTGTGGAGTTTTACTTGCAACAATGGCCAAGAAGTGACCTCCATGGCTCAATGGCAAACAGAAACTGTGAACAAATAGACCTAGCATACACATTTTATATTGTTGGCTTCTTGAATTTTAATTATGACACATCTGCTGTTGTGAGTTGATGTTTCCTAATTGCTCATTAGTGTTATGGCTTGACTTAGAAGATTGTATACTGTGTAACCCCATTAATATCACCTCGGTTAATATCACAACCCACTTCATATCACTTTAGTTTGAGAACCAAGCTCTGTCTGAATCAACTAATTGTATCCGCTTAATATCATGACCCACTTATTATCAAGATTATGTACTGGAAAATCATAGTGATATTAACGAGGTTTCACTGTACTTGTTTACTTGTAGCAAAACACTTTTCATTAAAATAACCGTTAAATTTAAGATATGATTAAATTGAGCCGAACATGATAGTTCCCAAGATTGTTTTAGCGGCATCAATTTCTATCATGAAGAATTTTGTTACTTGCCATTAAAAGAACTTGCCACTGGTTAGTTAAAATTAAGAGTGATTTAAATTGAGAATCATCAATTGACCTTGAAATGCCTGTTGTGTTTATCCATTGTAGAGCTCATCATCTATGTCTTCTGTCAAGAAGATGCTGAAAGGTGGCAGACATGCTGGAATTGGCCTGTTTGAAAGTGAAGATGAAGATGATATGACTGATTTAGAGAACAAGATCATGTAAGTTGTTTGTCTATCTGTCCTGTAATGTTTGTTTGTACTGGTAAGATACAGGATTCACTGAGTTATGATGCTATGAATTTCTTAATGCAAATACTGAAGTGCGAAGACTACGGGTACAGTCAAACCTGTATTAGCGGCCACCTCTATAGAGCAGCCACCTGTGTATAAAGGCCATTCTTCATAACCTCAAAATAACATTTTCTATAGAAATCAACCTGGACAGAAAGACCACCTGTCTATAAAGGTCATTTTTATTAGGTCCCTGAGGTGACCGTTAAAGATAGGTTTCACTGTAACTGCAACTTAGGGGAATAGATTGGATTGGATTGGATTGGATTGGATTGGATTTGTACACCAAGGTGCAGCCTAAAAGCAATAGCATTTACCAAAATTGGAAGAATCTACATCTTCAAGACGACCCTTGAATGTGTCCAGCAATGAAATGT
This sequence comes from Calvadosia cruxmelitensis, assembly GCA_900245855.1. NCBI lineage: Eukaryota > Metazoa > Cnidaria > Staurozoa > Stauromedusae > Kishinouyeidae > Calvadosia > Calvadosia cruxmelitensis. Next base: position 26,889 of record OFHS01001073.1, read on the forward strand.
AACCACTCTTTAAGGAAGCCTCTTCCATGTGAAAATGGTACAATTACTAAAAGAGTTAAGTACAGTGTTGTTGGCAAGGATAAGGCGTTGCATGAGGGATAAGCTGGTAGCTGACGGACTGTTGAAGAACTAAGAACATTTTAGGCACTCAATATCAATTGATTAATGGCATTTAATTTTGCTTATACGGAGTATTTAGTTAGTCATCAAGCAATATGACTTTGTGGCAAATACCACAACCTTCCAATCTACAAAATATGGGATCCAGTCCTGTTCCTTTTCGTCAAATGCAAGCTTAGCATTTTTGTTCAAATCAATGTAACATATTGTGTTAACTCATCTGCATGTTTTGCTTACAGGGATTCTGGGATGCCTGAATATGCCATGAAAGAAGCAAAGCGAGAGCTGAAGGTAAAACGTTACGGCTATTAATTTGAGATTTATTATTGTCAAAGCCTTAACACAACAAAGAAGAGGCATTACCAAGCTGTAAACAAGGTATCTTGGGTCTTAGCCCTTGTCCTGCTATTGACGTGTATACACGTTTTCGAAACAAGTCAAAAGTAGCAACACATAACCAATCAGATAGGTAATCCTTAGCAAGCAACCAATCTGCAACTGGTGAAGCGACTTCAAGTCTTCATTTAAATAGTTTTACGAGCAGGACAGGGGTTAAGACCTACAACTACAGTAACACCTAGAAATACAGTGATGTGATCTCTGGTTCTTAAAACCTACAGATTATGTGACCATGGTAAAATCTGGTGCTGTTCTTTTTAGGGATGAGTACTGCTCACCAAGAAACTACTCTTAGATGACACTGTTCTACTATAGATATATCATATAATTTTTGTTGTTTTTTCCCCTACAGTATCACGCATTGATCCATAAAAATATATAAATTATAATTATTGCACTTGTAATGCTGATCCTTGAAAAACTATATACGGTAGTTGGCTGTATTTGAAACCATGGTTACTAAAACCAGCCGCTTTATGGTTCCAAATATGTCTGGTCTCATGTTTTCTCTGCAATGTTTCTCCTAGCTAAAGACGTCTTGTTAATCAGACCTTTTGCTTATTAAGCCCAAATTAGAGTAGTCCAAAGTCCGAAGGTGGCTCTATTGCGTGACAGCCACTGTGTTTTTATTCTGTTTTTTTTTCTCTCCTAATAATTATGTTTGTTTTATCATTTTAAGAGGTTGAAGAAGATTCCTGCTCATTTCCCTGACCACGCACCTCTGAGGTATGTAGATTGCTTGTCATTCAGGTGTGCGAAAGGTCTCCATTGACGCCCTCATGTGCATGATTGTTTTCTGTCTTTTGTTGCGGAGGCATTACCTCGAGTGGATTACAGCTTTGCCGTGGGATAAACAAACAGAGGATAATCTGGATATCGCTAAAGCAAGGTGAGAAGTTGCTGTTATACCTAATCAGATTTTAAAATTTGTGTAACACCAATGTTGGCATGGAAGGATATTTATCGATGTTTTCAATTTTACGGTCGTCGTCTAAATGGGTTTGAGTGTCTCCATAGGCTTAACCTTGATGCTGACCACTTTGGTTTGGAGACCCTCAAGAAGCGAGTCATTGAATACCTCGCTGTTAGAAAGCTGAAGAATTCTCTGAAAGGTGAGACATGAGACCATGGTCCATTTCAAAGGTGTTCGATTGTTCCTATTTTGTGATGAACTTATTTTTAGTTTGACGGCTCTATCATTCTTCCCGTGTGAGTAAATCAGACAATGAGACTGTGTAATATCTAATTTTGTCCTAAAAGGCAGCTTTGTTTTTATCTTTGTTTTTTTTTTCGTCAAAGGACCAATACTTTGTTTCGTTGGCCCGCCTGGCGTTGGAAAGACTAGCGTGGGTAAATCTATTGCTAACACACTTGGACGCCAATTTCAAAGGTAAGGATGTTTACCTTGCTACTCATCAATCGTTAGTAGCCTAACCTGATCTGATTTATCAATAGTTATGATGTAATTAGGTAAGAAGCCAGCAGAGAACATACATCTGTGCCATTTACTGATGGAAGATTTTGTTGGAATTGTCAATTCTATCATTATGGCAATTGTAATTGCGTATTGCAGGATCTCGTTGGGCGGAACGTGTGACCAATCAGACATCCGTGGACACAGGTACTGCCAATGTTTCCTTTTGTATTAATATAGCCTGCTTGTTTGTTTCAATGTCTCAAGTGATTTCTTATTGCATTGTTGCCTGGGTGTAAAGCCAAAATAACTCAACGCTGTCAGTCTGAGCAATAACTAACTTGTTGTCATAAAGGTACTTTTATAGACATTGAGCAAGTTAGATGCAGCTGTTGTCTGTGTTATGTCACTAATCACTGGTCTCCAGAACACTTTTGAAATTGCTGTAACTTTTGTATATTCAATTTAAATGACTGCAATGGTGTTTTAGCACATACAGTGAAACCTCTCTATAACGGTTACCTTTGAGACCTGAAAGAATGACCTTTATGGATAGGTGGCCTTTCTGTGCAGGTTAATTTATATAGAAAATATCATTTTTGGGCTATGAAGTGTGGCCTTTATACACAGGTGGCTGCTTGATAGAGGTGGCCGCTAATACAGGCTTGACTGTACGTGTAGTTGATGATCTTTCTGTTTCTAATCTCTGTTCTATTCAGACGAACGTATGTTGGATCTATGCCTGGTCGCATCCTAAATGCTCTGAAATCGGCATCATCTCGAAACCCTGTGGTGCTGCTAGACGAGATTGACAAAATGGTAAAGCTTTTGTTTTAAGACTGTTAGATCAACAGATCTTCTGTTCAGCGATAATTGATGTAAATAAAATCATGGCTGTGTACATGTACATATTGCTGCTATATTTAATCAATGCATTTTGTGCCATCATTTATCCTCGCTGAGCTGATATTTTAACTGGTTACTGTGTTTTAAATCCAGTTGCTTGCTACTCCATTGTGTTGTTGTTCTGTGCAGTTCATGTGAAGGCTGTTTATGACTGTGGCTAGTAGGCTAGTAAGCTTGTGCTTGTGCATGAGATAAAGGCAATGGTTTGGTTTGAACTGTATTGACCTATATCCTATGACAAAGATAAATCAGTATATACTGTTAATTTGCAGGGCAAGGGCTACCATGGCGACCCATCTGCTGCTTTGCTTGAAGTCTTGGATCCAGAACAAAACCACACATTTACTGACCAGTATCCTTCAATGGAATGTTGTTGTGTGTTTTTTCCTGTGACAATACCTATTGTCGTCAAGCTTTGTGACAAGCATGTTTTTATGGCTCATTCTGAGCTACGCTGTAATTTGCTAATTGAGAACAGTTTAGTTGCATGGTTGCTTTCTGCTGTCTGGTGGATTGTGTCGTGGCACGCCCAGAGACAGTAGCCATGACGAGCTTTACAACTAACAACATCTCATGACATGGACACGAACAGAACTGAATTGCGTTACAGAATACAGTGACTTTAGGCTACGACATAACATCATGACATTACTAACACCAAGGAGATTAACACAAGAGAATAATATACAGGAAGATAATCGGAAACATGACAAGCAATACGTGTGACAATAACAGGAACTACACAGCCACCACATATTGATTACCCATTCTTGTGCTTCTTTATACTAAGTAGTTGTGTTTTCCTTGACTAATTGCTTGCTAGCTACCTGAACATGCCATTTGACTTATCTCAGGTATAATGCACATTATCATTTGTACTATATCACACCACTTAGTCTGCATCATTTGAGGTAATATTGTAGAAATATATTGATGCTAGCAATTGGACATACAGTGTAACTCGGTTAATATCACACCCTCGGGAAAATTGTAAAACGTGATATTATCCGAGTCGTGACAATAACCGAGTCTCATACTCAGACCTCTAATTTTGCAGGAACGGCTCAAACAATAGCCAAAAGCGAGCCATAGAACAGCAAACTCTGTTTCAACATCAAACAGAGCTATTATGTAGAGATTTTAGCAACACAAGGCTCATTTTCTTTGATTTGTCACGCTCAATGAGGCAAACACAATGGAAAACACTTCATCAACTTTTCCTTTCATGACAATTGCGGCACCTATAAATTCAAACAAGGCAATAAATCATGGAAAGCGTGACAATAAGCGAGTGTAAACATAAAAATCCTTTGGAAATCCGTGATAATAACCGAGATGTGACAATATCCGAGGTGATATTAACCGAGTAGAATAAGAGAAAAGCTTAGGGACTGGCAAGTGGAATTTCACTTTCCGTGATAATAACCGATACGTGATAATATCCGAGGTGATATTAACCGAATGATACTGTACATTCTTGCTTTATCTTGCAAAAGACTGAATTCTGTTAAATTGGCTGCAATGATATCATCTGATTTTCACAAGGCAACATATAATGTAGTATAGCTGGATAATGTGGTCTCTCTTAGCTCTCTATGTAGGTCTGTATAGAAATTTCTGTGGTGTGACATCCGATTATCAATCTATGGACAAAGTTGTGTAAAAGAGACTGCTGTCATATCACCTG